>QVOB01014515.1:0-71635 GCA_014839585.1 Pseudomyrmex concolor
CCTGTCCTGTCGCTGTATGTTGGTCTTCTTTAAGCGCCGCCATCGCGACTCGCATAAAAGAAAAAACCTGGCTGTTCCTTGATGTAATTTATAATTCTGTATCTTTTCTGATCAGAACATGGCTGCGAGGCTCCATCGTGCTGGTATTTCTACTTGGACTAACCTGGACATTCGGGCTCCTCTATTTGAACCAAGAAACCGTCATGATGGCGTACCTCTTCACTATATTGAACAGTCTTCAGGGACTGTTTATCTTTGTGTTCCTTTGCGTACAGAACGAGAAGGTAAGGGAATGCGCCGGGGCACAGAAGTCCACTTTGATTTAAATCCCGTGCCGGCAACATCGTCCGATGTTGCTCGGAGAGAAAATTACAGACGAAATTTCAAGCGCGAGAAATTGTAATAACACTTTTTTATCCGATATTAATCATGATCCGCGCAGTTATCTGCAAGAACAATTTGATTTTGCATCGATACACTTACTCTTAAAGCTCGGATAATTTAATTGCATATTTTGGTGATTGATTTGTAATGGAATGTTACGTATTTTGTTGCCTGGAAAATTGTAACCTTTATATTTTTTTATACAGTTTATACAAAAAAAACTGTAAGACACGATCTCTTATAAATTGTTCCCATTTTTGTATAAATGTTTATATAAATTTTAAAAATATTTGATAAATCAGTCGTTAAGTTTATATATATAACTTAAGTTTAACTTAAACATTGGTAACAAATTGATGTTAATTAGAAAACACGATAATCATGTCAACATGTTTTGCTCATAAACATCAGAACATGAAAATGATGTGTTAAATAAACTCTCAGTGGCAATACAAATTATTGGCGTTTACTTCACGCATTTTCGCCACCCATCAGTACGCTTGTTATGATTCAGTTTTTCAAAATTTGAATTGTTTCGTTATTATCGCGAAGAGAGCACCGCTGTTATTCTTATTTCTCGTTAAATTGGCACCTAGACGCAAGTATTGAGTTTAAATCGCACTGTATTCACAGCCGCACAGACGATTTCGCTCAACTTTTTTTAAACAAAATAAACATGTTCTTCGAAATTTGTTTTAAATTAAAATACTGTCTCTTTGTAGCGAAATCGTCTTGTAGCTTTAGATCTGTCAAGTATCAGATCTGAAGAGATGCACGTGACCGCACGCTGTCTCGCACAGACCCTTAGTTCTTTCACGCACCGTTAAATTGGTTTCGTTGGGTCGGGCGGGCTCTGTTTTGCTCTTGCAGGTGAGAAACGAGTATCGAAAATTTGTACGCGACCATCCGTGGGTACCCAAGTGTTTAAGATCATCAATGACCGCCGCGTTAAACGGTTCAGCCGACGGCAGCGGCGGTACCGGCGGAGCCAACGGCGGCAAGGACTTCGTCCTACACAATACCTCGTCGAATCCCTCGGCACCTACCACGGACAGTTCCGGAGCGTCGTCGCACTCAGCCAATGTGGGTACCAACGTCGGATCATCGCC
This sequence comes from Pseudomyrmex concolor, assembly GCA_014839585.1. Taxonomy (NCBI): domain Eukaryota; kingdom Metazoa; phylum Arthropoda; class Insecta; order Hymenoptera; family Formicidae; genus Pseudomyrmex; species Pseudomyrmex concolor. Next base: position 1,494 of record QVOB01014515.1, read on the forward strand.
GAACAATCACAACAACTTGACCGCCGCCTGTAACAATACGAATCTTTCGATAAACGTGAACCTGAACAATTTGTCGCTGAGGTCGCCGGTCGGGGCACACCAGATGCACATGATGGCACCTAGCAACCACAATAAGCATCCCGCCCAGCAAGGTATCCACACGCCGCTTATACACCAAACCGATATGCGGATAATGAAGCGAAAATCGAAGTTCGCTCCACAGGGGCCACAGTAATCGATATTTCTTGTGACAATCGAAATCCCACGATCACGCTCCTGATTGTTTGCAGATGCCGCGATCGTTTAAATTTCTAGCGTTGATTCTGACAATTAATTAAGCTTGACAATTGATTTCTTAATTTGTAAAATTAAAATTAAATTAAACTGACATGATAAACTCTGACATACACGGCATTTGCAAGAATTTTGGCGCGTTTCAATTTTCGCGAGAATGTTGGTTACTGCATTTTATCGTGAAGCAGCCGGAGATTGAAACTGTAGGAGTCCGAAGGGGAACGTGCGTCTTCCTCTCCCCCTCTCACCTGTTTTTTTTTTTTGTTTTTAAATAATATAGCAATGACGATGCAATACTTGGTTATCCGGAAGTATATAATAACTGTTTTCAGACATACAGATAAAATTCATGCTTGTCAGACAAGCATGTGTAATAAGCTGTGTATGTTCTTTTATAGGATCGGAATGATTCCCAAGTATCGATAAATAATTGCATTTCTCACTCACACATATATATATATATACACACACACACACATTCTCTCTCTCTCTCTCTCTCTCTCTCCCTCTCTCTCTCCCTAACTCTGTATATTCTTTTCTCGCTCTGTTCTTTCCAGTAAGATCACAAGTAACACAAGTATGATCCGTCTGTAATTAATTATTATCACTCACTTTTTGCCTGTCGCTCAGAACTCAAGCCTGCCTTCCTTCAAGCTAGTCCCCTTACGACTGAAAAGTTGCTGCGGCTAGTCATCGTCCCTCCGCGTAAATTACAGTTTCTGTCTATCTCTCTCCGAGTCTCTCTGCGCGTGTAAATAGATCTCGATTCGTCACGCGTTCAACGTTAAATCTATGGCTATTCTTAATCTTATGCTTGAAATGTATTTATTTTAACAATAGAACAAGGAACTTCGCGGTTTTAACGCTCGTAGCCGACATATGCCTGCAACTTTTTTTTTTTTTATTTTTTTTATTTTTTATGTCATTAGTAAGTCACTTCAAAACCGGACTCGCAGAACGGTGAGCTAAAAAGCATTTAACGAAGCATTTACCCGTTTGGCTCTTTCGACCCTGTCGCGTCCAGAGAGTCGAACAGAATTGGCCGGCAAAACTAGAGTGAGAAGGAAATAGAGAGAGAGAGAGAGAGAGAAAGACAAAGAAACAAAAAGTATTCAGAGAGATTGTTGAATGTGCTGTTATAGCCTATAGGAAAATGCCAGCTAGAAGAAAAATTTTTAAATTATTACATTAAATTATTAAATTACTAAAATAATATAAATCTTACGTAAGTGTGACTTCTTTTTCAACACAAATATTTTTAAAAAATAATTGTACAATTTTTTAGTGTAAAATATTATTTTCTGTTGTAACATTTTCTAAATATTATTTTCTATTATGCTATGCGTGTTTTCAATTTAGATTCTTATGTGTTACATAGTTTACTACATAGTTTATGTAGGAGCTATATCATTTATTTTATATTATATAATTTACATTATATGTGTTATACATATTTGCTTAAAAACGTAGTATGCAAAAATTCTGTAAACTAGATTATTGTTTAATATATCAAGCGTATCACTTTGCGCTCATTAAAGAAATAAATGAGGCGCCTCTTTTTGATCTCAATTTAATTCGAGCGTCTCGTTAATACGATGACGACCCCGTTATACTTCCAATTAAGGATGTCTCTGAGTATCATCTGGCATTCCTCATTTCAAGTATCAAGTAACAGATAACGACAATCTCTCGAGAATCTTGAACAAAAGCGTTGAGTTATTTCAAGTAACAGCCTGAGTAAATTAAAATGTCGCTCAACAGATCAATTAGTTTCCGACAAAAATGTGGAAATAAATTATTACACCGACAGTTATATAAAAGAAATAAATACAGACGTTAATTCACCTTACTAATGTAAAATTTTTTGCACAACTGAATTTTTTAATTTTGAAGTTTGCTCTTCTTGGTTAACTGTTCTCCGAAAAAGAACACGGTTATAAATTTTGATTTAAAGAAGTTAAGAAAAAATTTTCTATGTTTTTTTCTAACGAGAGAGAGAGAGAGAGAGAGAGAGAGAGAGAGAGAAAGAGAGAGAGAGAAAGAGAGAAAATTTAGGAAATGTCACTTCCAGATTACCAATTCGACAATCGACGTGTCCCCCATTCTGTAAATAACACGAGGAGGGCAGGCAAAAGCACGAACATTCGAATTCGCACTCTCGCGAGCACGCTCGCCCGCAAGACTTCCTACTAACAGTGGTGATTTCCGTGCTTCTTTATCTGGCCTCGGGGTTTGGTGTAACGCGATTGCTGGTTACTTTGTACATATCCTCTTACATACCCGCTACTTTTCTCACTACGAAGTGCGGGTTCCTCCGTGTGAGATTTTTCTCGTCGTTCAATTTCAGATCTTCCGGATCAAATATGCGATCAGGTAAAGAGCAGTAAGTCGTGTAATCTCATCGAACGAGCGTCTTACGCAGAGAAATTGTAATTACAGCCGTAATTGAAGTCACTGAAAGTTGTGTAAAAGTAGCGAGTCAAATTAAAAAATAAAAAACAAACAAAATTAAAACTTTTTATATTGAATAAAAAAAAGTCTGCAAAACAATTATTACATTAAACTGAATTATGAATTGTGAAAAAAAAACCGAATTGTGAAAAAAAAAAAAGAAATATCTTGTCAGTTACTGCTGTTTCTCTCTTATTGTAGCAAAAATAATTGTGAACACGCGTATGATTGTAGCATCAGTTACATCTGTGCAATTGTGATTTACGACGTGCGTCTCTTATTGCACGACCTACTGCGTCGAGAACCCTTTCGTTCATCATTTGATATGTCAGTTATGTATTTGATCCGCAAGATTGTAATTAGATTTTATTTGATCGCAGTGCGTCCAAGGCACAGAGAATTTATATTATACAGTATTATATTATTAGTATTTTTTTATTAATTTGTTTTTATTTTATCATGTTCACAATGTTTTTATGTAATAATTCATATTTTATTCAATAATTCACATTGTAGTGAATTTATTTTAGTAATTTGTATTACAAAGTTTTTTTTATCTTTGTTATCTAAAGGATAGTGTGTTATGTATTATTTTTATAACAAAAAAAAAACAATTCTTATTTCCATAAAGTTGTAAAGTTGACATTATGTATGTATATAAAAATTGAAAGGAAAAACTGGAGATTGAAAAAAAGATTAATAACAACGCTGGTAAATCTTGATTATATAATTGTTGTTGTATTACCGATTTTTTTTTATTTCATTCGCATTTGTTGTGCCAACTAGTTGTTCTTCGACAACGAAGAAATTTTAAACACAAACGAACTGCCGTCAACGATGAGGGAAGGTACACGTTTTAGAAAGATTCGTAACGTATTTGAGCGGATTTAATTAATTATAGCTACACACGCGAAGGGCGGAGTACGCGAAGCGTTTCTATATGCAAGCACTTACACGTCATTTTGCTCTCTGCACTCTATGGCACTTCCGTATTCCGCCTAACGCTTTTCGTGTAATTAAGTCGTTTCTTGTTTTTTCTTCGCGAAAGAGGCGATCGATAGGAAACGTTTTCGCGAGGAGATGTTGTTCTAATGACGATTATACTTAATCAGTTTCAATGTGCAACTGTTGAACATGAAAATGTGTTTCCTATCGAACTCACGTCACGTTTCACGTGCTGAAGAATGTCATGATTAACCCTTCGCATTTGTTTCTATTGAAATACTGGCTTTTTATTAATCGATGTAAAAAATTTATAGTTCATTGCAGAAATAAATCGAAAACTATTAACTTTGTAAGAATAAGACAAGATTAAGACTCGCAGTTCAAGTGTGTTAAGGGTTAAAAGGCGTTCGAATGCTCACTCAAGCACCCACATGAAGCCACTTAACGAAAAAAACGAAAAAAAAGAAAGGTACGGGTGAGAAAAATCCGCGCACATCAATAGCATTACATCTGTCACATTCCCTTACCGCATCGCACATGCTCATCACCAGAGTCACTCTCGCAATCTCTCTCTTCGTCCATCTATCCGCTGAATGCGTTTCGTTTGATTAACGTTAACGAACTTCGCGCAACGAGATAAAGCGCAGACCCGTAGACAGATAAATGAGACAAATGACTATTTCATCATTAAAAAAATTTCTCGATTCTCCGATGAATTAAAAACAATAGAAATCTAAAAACAAATCACTTGCGTTTTGCAAATAATTCAATTTTTTTGAAAATCTTTGATTGTTTTGTCTGTCTCGATCTTCATCTTTTAATTCTTCATAATTTCGTTGTTTTCCATGTATCGAATGACGGTTCGAAATACGTGCGGAAGACGTCCGTACAGCGATCTTCCTCTATCCGTGTCAGAGCCGCAGGTCGTAGGTTTCGTCCGGGCCGGAAGTCCGGCTGGTAGCGGTTGCGTGACCCGTCCCTATAGAGTCTCGAAACGGGCGCAATCACGTGTCGTCCTCGCACAACAAATACGCTCGTCCGCCGAGGGAAAGGACAGAGGGAACGAGGGCGCGATGTGTCCCAGCTCCCATCGAGTGTGCGTGCCGACGTCGCGTATCTCAGAGCGCTACGTCGTAGATTCGCTTCCCGCGCGGGTTAAATCCGTTCCGCTTCCGGTAGCGGCGCGAGATACCGCTAGGGATGTGTACAGCGTCCCATATCTCCCTCGTATCCGCTCGTGTCGCGCGCGAAATCTACGCGCGCCCTTCCTCCCCTTGTCCACGCAATTATGTATCCTAATTGGCGCGCGAGCTCCTCTCTTGTACTGCTGCCTCATCGATCGTGGGGCTTAAGCCTTCCGGTCTTCCTAGCTCAGTGATTTCAATTGGGAGGATGTGCCATGTTTATGGACAAGTAGCCATATCTGTGCAGAACCGTATCTCTCCATGATGAAGCCAACGCTAAACACCATTAAGAGATATCGTCCGGTTCATAGAATCCTATGACAGGGTAGGATCAAATAGACAACAATATCGATTGTCCACAAGTGTCTAAGGGAATATCAAGTTCCTTGTTCTCGATCATTTTCGCATCATAGCTCGCTGACTGGGAAAGCAAACCCTTTGTTTACTGACACAAACTGACGCTCTCATTATATTTCGCGCGCCATCGCGTTTCGATCATCAGACTGCTGAGTGTATCATCCATTTCGAAAATAAATAATTATCCCGAAAATATTTCATCCATATATTCACACTCATCACATTGAATCAGCGTTACTGACGAGGCTGGCTATAATCAGTAAACGAAGGGTTAAGGGAGACGATTGGCGGATTGGTTGATTTTGCAGTACTTGATGTCCGGTCGAAGCTTGGCGGTAGTCGATAGGCAGCCGGCACTAACGATGCCAGGTGAACTCACCTCCAACGAGGCTCATATCGTGGCTAGTCTACCGCACGCACGTCACGCCTTCTTACCCTCAGCTCCCAATATTCCCCAATCTGTCACTTGGGGTCACCTTAACAAAAATCTCACGTGGAAGGTAAAACTAATTCACGCCACCGTTTACGCTCGTTCGCTGTGTTTGTCACCCCCTCTCTCGGGAGCGGCTCTATTGTCTAGCGAGGTCTTTGCGTGATCGCGCGAGTGTAGATTTTCACTTCTTATAAAATAAAATTCGAGTGCAACAGAGTTTTATGATTATTTTAATTAGATTTGATATATTTTCAGAAAATGGTACAGTTGAAAGAATAAATGTTTATATTTTGTTAACTCTAGTATAATATGGTTCTCAACGCGAAGGCTTTTAGCGTCATACTGTGAATATTCGTGAGACGTTGCGGGATCAATGTTACGTATTCTCGAGCTAATATTATGACTCGCGCGCGCGTTTGCAAGGATCTGCTAAACCGTTGCTTCCATTGCATTGATGAGAATCTTGCCTAAGTACGATCTTCGCAAGCATCCGACGTTTACAAGAACCAATTGCGGTTTCTATGTTTGCCAGGATCTTGAATTTGCGAGGATTATACTAATCAAGCATATAGTTCACGCGCTCGAAAATACCCCGACAAAGCTATCCTCTCCGTTTGCGAATCTCACACACATCTGATTGTTTCTCATGCGGATTTTGCTCATTACGATCTGCTATTTGCCGCCGCTGCATACATACTAAATTGCGATTTCGCACGCGTTTTATAAAGACTCGGTCGAAATAAATTTCAACAGAGAATTTGTTTCGCGCGCGAGATAAATAAATAACAAAGCACGTTTTTTACATCAAGAATTTCGCTAACTAGAGCCGTCTCCGTTCATCGTGTGTCTTTTCTGTCGTCTCTTTCTGTCTTTCTCTCTCACTCTCTTCTCTCTTTCTTTCTCTTTTGTTTCTGCATGGTGTGCGGTATTATATTTTTCACTCATGCACAGCATCTAGTAACTTCCCTCTTCCCCTCGCATCCTAGGAGCAAGCCTGTTTTGAGCATGGAGATGCGGACACACTTTGGTCGGCGTTTGAAAAGTGAGAGTAATTTTCACATCTGCAACATAGCTTGCGCCATAATTCTCCGTTTATGATAATCACATACTTTTCTTTTGTTAGATATTTTTTAAGATATAAAATAGACGAATGTTAACTGTTGTCAGTTGTTTTATTATATTATATTATGTAACTTACAGAAAAAAATCGAGAAGTTAATTTTCATTTGAGTAAATATATTACATATACAGTTTGAAAAATAAATTTCAACTCTTCTGCATCTGTGAATGAGAGAGAGAAAGAGAGAGAAAGAAAACTTGTTCGTTGTACAAAAGAGTTTTTCGCGGATTGTTCAATTCTCGGGAAAAAAAGTTCGCCAGAAAAATGTTACATGCACCGCACAATATCTCTCTCTCTTATTCGTACTTTTACTTTTGGCGATGTTCGTTGAATTACCAGGAGTGGCAAAACACTGATGATTGATGAACACGGCTGAGATAAAAGAAAGAAAAAAAAAAAAATAAAAGCAGAAGAGATGGAGATGTTATGGAATAAGCCATGTCATTCTTCCGGTACCCTCCCGTACCTTCTTTTTTTTTTTTTTTTTTTTTTTTTTTTAAATGCGAATACACGGTTGTGACGTTTTATATCAGAACACAGTGCTCCATTTATCCTATCATGAATTGTGGGTAGCTCATCTTGTGTATGTATTATTACGTTGGTTTATGTTGTATGTTGCGGTCTTTTTGTTTTTTTTTTTTTTTTTTGTTCTCGTATAATGAAAAGAAGAAAATGATTAACCTCGTGAAGTATGATCCTTGTACGAGGTATTTTGCCACTCGTCTTTCCTCTTGTGCATGCACAATCGTCAATTGAGTCCATTTCATTTAAAAGTCGCTCGAGTCTGGTATTAAAGTGAGATTGGAGTAGAAACTCTTCCTTAAGCGCATTATAATGAAATAACTCGTATGAATTACACGTAGCCAACTCGCAATTTATTAAACATGTTTATTAACTGTGTGTCTCCAATAATTGAATCTTTGATGCTCTTTTTAATACTCGATACTTGTTTGAAATGAGCAGCTCAATTGTGCAAAGTATATTTCTGTGTTGTATATCTCATGAGTTCCTTACTTTTAATTTTTCCCCGATTTCCGTGTCGTTGATCCCATTTTAATTTGAAGTTTTAGTGTGACGTCATTAGTGATATGTCATCAGTCTTGTGTTTTTTTTTTCACGACGTGTAAAGCTGTGTTGCAACACATTTAACAGGTTTCACAGACACCGAAGCTATGATGTTCAGATCGCGTTGCATTTGCGTAGTTAGTTTGTAATCTCGTTCCACATCGATCCGACATCATCAGCGCGCACACGTCTGTTAAGCCTGTGTCATTTCACATCCAAGTTTGTTTTTACGCATTAACTAATCGTGATCTAACGCAAATCTCATTGACTCTCTCCGCAGAACATTTCTTTTAAGTCCCACTCCCGTGATTCCGGACACGGTTCCGAGCAAGAGGACTCCCCGCGGATGCGCAACACCCTGACTCACGGCCACTCCAGTAGACGACGCGGTGCCCCGAATAACGTCAACGACCTGAACACCGGCGTCAGGATGTCCGGAGGAAGGCGCGCGGCGATGCCATACAATCACACGTATACCGAGATTGCGGACGGTCGCGCTAGCAACGGCAGCAACGGGCGCCAAGTGCACAATCAACGCCACGGTCAACACGTACGCATGCCACGCGGCTTCGTCAACGAGGACGATCCGGTATACGAGGAGATCGAACGTAACAGCGGCGTCGTCGGTTCAAACGAGATTCACATGTCGGACATGTCCGACGAAGACGGACGTCGGCAGAGCGACATGAGCAGGCAATCGTCCAGAAGCTACGGTGATCACCGGCCGCTGATCCAATACTCGTCTACTGCCAACCGCAACCTGCCACATTACGGGCAGACAGTTACAGAACGCGGAAGCAACGGTGGTAACAACTTAACGCACTACGACTCGGAATACGGACCAACCATGGAGAGGACAATGAACGCCTGCTGGGAGAAACTTCGTCGGCAGCAGGCCGCTAGATACGAGCTCGGCGATTTGCCGCGGCTGCCGGCGGGATACGGCATGCCGCCGCAGCAGGACCATACGCGCACGGTGGCCGTGCTGGACGGGCATACCGTTGTTTGCCACCTGCAGCCACAGACAGGCCGCGGTATGCCACCGCCGTCCTACAGCGAGTGTTAAAGTCTCCGATCGCGATCAGGATCAGAATCAGGAATCCTTCCACGTCCTCGTGCGCGACGGACGTTCCCTAAGAGACAACGGTCCGCTGGTCGCCGGAACCGACCGATAAACGTGAACCGATTGGACAGTTCGTTTCGTCCGGGACTACAGGATGTTGGTGGTGATAGGGGTTACGGTGGTGATGGTGATGACTCTCTCGTTCCTTGAAGAGGACAGCCTTGCGCCGCCGATCGTCGGAGAGCAAGGAGGAGACCCACAGAGAAGAGCTTAGCTCAATCGTAAAACGCGACGGTGATTCTCGATGTAAATTTTGTCGCGCTTTAGCCATAATCGATGTATAATCGCGGGTGTTCTAGTGAATGCCAATCTTATCTCCGTTCAGATGGAATTCGATGGGAAAAACGTCTTCTCGCGACGAGGAGACAAAAGGCAATGAAAAATGGTGCGAGTGAGCGTGAATGTGAGAACGAAAAATGTGCGAGTGCGCGAGATCGACGGGCGTCCAACTAGGCTATCATGTCGTCCAACGGACGCCCGCGTCTTTTAGGATACACTATATGTATATTATTGTATGACCAACGCGGATTCTGTGTAACATATTTGTAGCGAACCTCTCGTTTAGAATAAGTCGACGAACTAATTGCCCGGGCAGCTCAGTTTGCCGATTTCAAATCCAAGCCGAAAAAAAATTGGCGAAACTGACGAAATTGGCGAACTGAGCACATGATCGAAAATAAATAAAAAGAAAAAAAAACATGACGAGTAGGAACAGCAGCTTTCCCAAGTCTGAAGCGACATGAAGATCGGTTTCAACGATCTCGAAAGAGAGAAAGAGAGGATTTTTACCTTGAGTTTGAGCACAATGATATTTTTGCGGACTTCGTACGAGCGTAATGAACCAAAGTCTTATTATCTTGATGTTAAAGAGCTCGTGGACGATTTTTGCAAAATATTTGTTGTATACAAAAAATGCAGAAACAAAAAATAGACTTTATTATTCCCCTTAGTTTACAAAGGACTTCCATTTGCCTCGAAACCTTCCGTATACATTACGCCTATGAAACTATGTGTTATAACTAACTTACAAACTATCCTTATTTTTACATCAATAAATATTAGAAATATAAACTTCTTTTGTTATTATTATTCTAAGTATTTTTCTCGATATTTATTTTCTTTTTGTTTTAAATTGTTTTGTGATGCGACGCGTCTTACGATTTTGAGAATATCGAACTGTTCACCTATCAGAGCAAAAACAAAAACACGCACTTCTGTGGAATCTACTTCAATAAGTATATTCTTATAAGAGAGATCTGTGGTATTACTTTCGTCCCTTTACGTATATTTCCCACGCCTACGTTACATATCCGGGCTTCTCAACCTCATCCAGTAAGTATTGTTGTAGAGAATTTACACTACGAACAACGCATTCCGGCACATCGTGATCAGACCGAATCCCATCCTCGTGTGCGCTTGGGGTCAAGGAAATATTACGCGAGCCGATTACTCGACATGTCCGCGTTTACAAACGTCGACAACGATGTCCGGGCCAGGAAAGACGAGTGGAGAAAGCGTGTTTCGAGCGAGCCTTCATAATGTGATATACATCGATTGAAATTGAGTTGACTCGATATAGCGAACACTTATGTATGTATTTAAACTTATAGCCTTTTGTAAAAATAATTTACTCTTTTAAAATAAATCGATCATCTAAAATTGCTCAGGTAAAAAACAAAACAAAAAACACACACAAAAAAAAAGACAAACAACCGACGAAAAAAGGCAGACTTGTGTGCGGGTTCATTTTATCTGCCCGAGCTGAACAAAATTTTCACTATCCAGGATGCGAAGCCGTCAAAAAAGAAAAACTAAAGTATTTTGATTTTCGATTGACACACACGTATTTACTGCCGCACAATTTTAACAATCCTGAGACTGATGGCGTATGACTAACTAAAGGGCCTAGTGTAGCTTAGGCTGATCGCCCTCAAACTAAAAAAGAAAAAAAAAAAGAAAAGGTAAAATTTAAAATGTAATTTATCTTCCGTTTACGCTGTACACATTTTATACTGTAGTCTCTCTGTTCTTGATTTGAAATAAAATCTGCAGAAAATTTACACACACGTTATAAAGAGTGTTTTATTTTAATCTTTCCACGCGCGAGATACGCTTCTTCTAACATTTCTTTTTCATCTTTGTTGATCGTGATAAAGAATCATTATTTTTAGAATCTGTTGTTGCGTGAAATTATATACGCTGGAGAAATATCATACAAAAGTCTCGAATATATTTTGGAAAAGTGGAATACACGAGTGATTGTCAGAAAAACACTTTTATTCCTTAGCGCCGTGTTTGAGCAGTACGTTGACGACGTCGCCGCGATTATTCTTTCGCGCCAATATTAGCGGAGTAATTTCGAAAGAAGCTTCGCAATTTACGTCAATCAAGCAGTGCTCCAAAATATATTCAACCGCCTCCACGTTGCCAGTCAGCGCGGCAACGTGCAGAATAGTCTGACCGACATTGTCTACGAGACTAACATCGGCTCCCGAACGAATGATGTATTTTGCTGCATTCAGATTTCCGTGCTTCATCGCCTCGTGGAGCGGCGAAGAACCCGAAGAGTCCTGCGCGTTCACAAGGTTCGCATTCGATGTGATGAGCAATTTAATTACTTTCTCACGGCCGTGAAATGCTGCGTCATATAATTGGAAGGATGAAACGAATTGTGTGTCGCAAATTAAAGATCTAGATTTAAACAATAAAAATGTATTCCCTCTCTTAAGTAAATAAGTACGATATAAAAAATAGATTTCCACATTGGTGATAATTCGTTTTGAATAAAAATTTAAAGAATTCTATCTCGTGGAAGTGTGTAAACAAAGAGTAGTTTTCTCTCTAATAGTAAATTATATCACACATGTTTTCTCATTGAATAAACTCAGTGAAGTAATTGCGATTATCAAACGAGACATCGGAAAAATTAATTACTGCGACTGTCAACTTGATATAGATTTTTCTCTTGAAGATAATTATCTTCTTTGAAATTAATTAAATATATATATTAATAGTTACCGGCAATGTGCAACACGCTTCGACCATTGTTGCTACGATCATTGATGCACTCCGGTGAATGTCTCAGCAATAAAGCAATTGCGTTTTCGTCACCCGCTCGACAAGCGATGTGCAAAGATGTCCAGCCGTCTTTATTGCGTAAACGAGCGTTAGCGTTAGCGGCCAGAAGAGCCCTGACGCATTGACACGCCGCGGAACCGCTTTTCGTGCATGCGAGCATCAGAGGCGTCCAGTCGCCGCGTTTTAAGGCGTCTACCGATGCACCTTTATGAATTGCAAAGACATGTCAAGCAAATCTACTTTAGAAGGAACAAACTGCGATTTATTTTATATGACAAATAAAAATTGTAAGGTACCTTTTTCCAATAAGTAGTTCAAAACACCTTCCTGCGCAAACTGCGCAGCTTCGTGCAAAGGTCTCTTCATGTCTTTATTGGCGACGTCAACTTTAAATCTCGGCATGTCGAAACGTTCGCACAAATATCTCACTACGTTTAAATCTCCTACACGCGCAGCCATGTGCAACGCGGTTTCGCCAGATGCCGCGTGCCGAAGGTCGCTCCAATCGCGAATTCCGTGTCTCGCAACGAGAGTTTCCACTCTACGTAGGTTTCCGCTTTGGCAAGCGCGTAGAAAGTCACGCGATAAATTGGGAATTTCGACGATCGCAACATCATTTAACATATTTTTTTTTTTTTAATCGATTGTTCGATTGAATGTGTAAAAAGACGAGCGTTTTAAAGTTCGCGTAAAACAAAGTATATGTTAACAAACGCGATTTGACAAAGAACGACAAACGCGCGCGTAGACGACCGCGTGCTTGAACTTACTAGACAACTAGACGGTCATCACCACTTCGGTGTATTTCATTCGTAAGAGTGACGTGATTTCCATTTTATCGACGATCAATTATGTCAGCTCTCCGCGAAAAATTTATCATCTCGGTAATGTTGTATATTTGTAATATATACTTGTTTATGAAAAACATAACATGAACACAATCACAAAAAATATATTTGATTTTACGTATGTGTGTCTTATTAAAAACAGAAAAAAAATCATGAATATAAACGTTCTCACAGAAACAGATAAATATATAAATGTCACAAATTATAGTCACGTGTTAGTTCCAGGCTTGACACAAGCGGGATCCATGTACGTGATGTTCTCGGGGAAATGATCCATTATGATAAATTTTTTCTCGGTCGATTTGTTCAAACTTTCCAGAAATCCGTACCAATAAATCACCAATCCAGATCCAAATCTGTTCCAATAGCTCAGAAATTGTTCCTTCATATATTTTTGATGAACTTCCACGTTACCGAATCGCGCTTTAGATTCAATCCAATTTATTATACAGCCATTCACCGCGATTGGCACTTCCAACTTAACATCTGGAGTCTTGTCGTATCCTCTTAATCTTAAATGTTCTTCAGTACGAAATGCAATATTTCTTTGTACTAAACAGTCTTGCAATTTGATCTCATATTCTTGTCCTATGCACCTGAAGAAAGGAACAATTTTTAATTTTATACAGAAGTTTTATTTGCAGAGATGTTAAAAAAAAGACTGAAATAACTTATAGTCCAATTTATTAACTAAAAAGTTACTGTGCATGTTTCCACAAATACTTACATTCCCATCGCATCAGCTATAGGTCCATAAAGATCATCATATAATACACACTGCAAGAGAACATATTGCTATTAAATTTTTAAAATGTTTAACTTGAGAATATATTTTGATTGGGTTTTTTTTGTATCAAAACTTTATGTAGCAAAATTTTGCTAGAGATTATATAATTAAAATAAAAATACACATATATTTATATGTGTATAAATTTAAAGTAATTACCAAATAAATTTCATATGCGAGATCTTTGTCCTCAATCAGTGTGGTGTCTTTAAACAGCTTTGTAATTACATTCTTTGAAACTGAAATAATTTTATTCTTTTTAGAATTCTTAAAAATATGTACATATCAATTATTTTATCTCCCATTCTAACCTTTGGTTAATAAGTGCTAACTATACCATTTGCATTGTCACGCATGCAGTATTTTTCCAAAACATTACGTGCTAATAAAGCTGGCGCAGCATCAACATCTTTTGCCATTCTTAATAAAACACCTGTTGGCTCTCCATTTTGCACCGCATCTAAATAGCTACATTTTACATAAAACATATTTTACTGCACATTCTGATAAACTATATAACAAACTATATTTTTAAAAAATTTTACTATAAAATCAATTTACCTGTCATGATAACTTTTGTTGTTTCCAAATAGTTTTGCGTGATTCATTTTCATTCTCTGTTGCATTTCTAAAGACAAGATACTGTACAAAGTGTTTGGATGAATGCTGCAAATAAGATTTTATTGTTTTATGTTATTATATGTACGTAAACAAAGAAAATATATTACCGTTACTTTTTTTGACTTAGAAATTAATTTAATAATATACAATTAAAATGTATTTATTAAATTTCTCTACTACACGGTATTTTACATATATTTGTCTGAAATATAATAATTAAACAAACTCTTACTCGTTGTATTTTTCTTTTAGCATTTTGGCGCAATCTTTTGACAATCCTCGAAAATTGCGTATTGTTGTTACTATTTCATTATACACTTCGGTCTTCATCGTTTACATCAATTATTACCAAAAGAATATTTTTAACGTGAAACTCTAGGGTTAGGGTTAGGTTATACGTGTCTTTTAACGTGTCTCTTTACTGTTAGTAGTACTGTTCTTCACATACAGAACACATACAGAATACAGACGAGAATACACTAAAAAAGAGACGAAGGAGGGGTTGCTTTGGCAGATGGCTACACACACACACACATACACATACACACGCTTCCAACTCAGCTAAATGGTTATGAATCTTCAACACAGCTGCTAAGGGTGGATTCGCATATCGGCTGTCTAAAAAAAGACGTCTTTAAGCGATCTAGTGAAATAGATTTGTGTGTTAACGGTTAATCGGATAAATATGCCTGCAATAGTGATTGAGCCACCTCAACGAAATGAGCAAATGTGGCAGGCGTTAAAGGTTCATATCATGAGAGAACGTCAGAGAAAGAAACAAGGTAAAGTAACTTCTCCGGACGTCTCTACTTAGCACTTTGACAACATAATAATTGTGTAATAATTTTTTTACATATAGAACAAGAACAAGATGCTGAAGAAGAGCGTTTGCGTAAGGAAAGAGAACGTCAACAAAAACAAGATGTGATGACATTAGGCGAAACACGAGAACAAATCTCAAACTTGGAAAATGAACTTGCTCAATTGAAAGAGGAGAAGCACCAGTTGTTTTTACAATTGAAAAAGGTCCTAAATGAAGATGACAGAAGACAAAAACTTATAAAAGAAACCAGGTTTGCAATTGTAATATTTAAGAAAAAGTAAGTATCAAGAAGTTGATGTAACAAATTCTTCCAGTATTTGTTCGGAAGTCTTGACAACAGTTGGAGGATATCCTGCAACAGGTCCAAGAGTGGTACATCCTCAATTGTTTTTACCATTACCACGAAGCAACAGTCCTCTTTATAAGGTAGCAGTTGGTGCACCAACTCACTTGTTACCTGGTGTAAGTACTTTTTTATGTCACTAGTATAGCATAACAGTATAGTATAATTTACAGGTAAAATAAAATGTTTTGATTTGTTTTGTTTCAGGGAACTTTAAAAAGAGCCCACAGTCCCTCTCCGCCACCACCTGCATCTCCATACCACAGTGCCTACGGATATAAACCACCACCAACTATTTCAAATTACAATCCCCCACCTCCTAGTAAGTGTATACACACAGCTACTTCATGTAACATAAATCAAAATCTAAACAAATCTAAACGATGCGATTATTTGGGACAAATTGTCGTTACAATTTTGTTACACTGCTTAATTCAGCAGAACATTTTCTACACTGCTTATTAGTAAACAATTACTCTGTCATGTGAAAATGTTTTGCTTAAATAAGTTTTGTGTAAAAAGAAAAATAACTACGGTATTCAGTTCACTCCTCTTTTCCTGGCAACGAATGGGTTAAGCATTGATCATGTTAAACACTGTTATTTACTTATATAGAATCTGAGGAAGCCACTAGAAGATCTAATGATTCTCGGGCAGTTCTTTGGAACAGTAAGTGAATAAAGTTTTGTATATTTTGCTGCTCCTCTCACAAAAAAATATTTACGAGTTTGCCTGCTTTTCTTTCTATTATTTAATGTATCATTTATTTGACGTGCTCTTCTTTATTCGACAGAAAGTAGTCAATACTCTGCATCGAATTTTTATTCAACGTCTACAGGCCAGAGTGTTTACAATTATTCTGCACCTGCATCGCAACCTTCTCGAGAATCCTCGGAGCCATCTAAACCAATCTATCTTTCAGGTGGTAGAGCTCCGTTACCGACACATCAAACTGGTATAATGTCATATAATCTTAAAATTAATAGCTTAAAGAATGTGTTCACGTTTTTGTGTTGTGTTGTTTTGTTTCATATGATTATTAGTATTGTACCTATTGCATATAGTATTTCTTTCTGCAACAATCTTAGTTTACTAGAAAAAAAAAAAGAAATGAATTTACGGCGGTAATTTTTCTATTTCTTTTTTTTTTCTTTTTTTCATATAACCACAGACACTATAAATCTAACACTAAACTGTCAAAACTATACATTTTGGTAGAAGCTATACATGAAGCAAACCAAAAAATCGGCATAATTGGCATAGTGGAAGATTGGTAACGATGAAATCTTAACACCTAGAGAGAATAGTGAAAAAGAAAGAAAAATTAAAACAAAAATTGCAATGAAATTTTACAGTAATTTTGGTTTCAAATTATAAAAATTGTTTTGCAGCGTATGTCTCTAATTTACACTCAATAGAACACAAAGGAGCTTATGGCGAAGATAAATTTTACTTACGACCAACGAATCACGTAACCGTGCACGGTGGAGCTATTCCGATTCAACAACCACCTCAGGTTATAATCAAATATTTTTATAACATCCGCGTGACGTTTCCTTCAATGTTTGTGTCTATGTGTTGTTTCATATATTAACACAGGGAGCGAAAACAGGCGGAATTACTTCGGGCTATCCTGTGCGAGCACCTCAACCGCCTGGACCGTATCCACCACCACCGCCACCGTCTCCCGGTACTTACGGCTCGGGTGCCAATGTGCCCGGCAGACTATTGTATACGCAACCTGGAGCTCGCTATCTTCAACGAGAAATATAGAAAACTACGTGCTCGTTCAAGGCTACATCTTGATCATTGATCAACGCGTTCTATGTGCGAGAGCAACAGTGCTTTATGGATGTTAGAAGCGAAAAATGATCTATTCTCATAGCCCTATTTTATGTTCAAAATTGTCTTAACCTTATCTCAAGATATACACATGGTTTCATTACAGAGGATCTAAAGATGTAAATCGATCTTAAATATAAGATCACACTATGAACATCAGCCAACTTATAGCTTTATATTTTGGTTTTTCTTTTTTCACAAAAATATAATATTTTTGTAATCTTGAAAGATTATAAACTAGCACACTATACAGATTATAGACTAGCACACTATACAGCACACTTCAATATTTGTCTAAAATGTAGATATTAAATACACCGTTTAATAATAAATAACGAAGAAAGCAGAATCGACTTAATGTTGCCAATATTACTAATCACGTGCTCACTCACTACACGCTACACAACGCTGCTTGGCAAACATTTTTTCTTTCCTACTTGTTTTTTAACGGAACACTCGAAATTCCAAATATAAAAATCTTTGTCGTAATGTTTTATATTTTAATTTTTACAGTCCAGAAAGCTATTATAGTTGTCATATCTTCTTTACTCCAAAAACTTGCTGTAAATGTTAAACACAAAGAAGAGAGCAGAGGACGAAAGAGATAAAGAGAATGTTGTATATCGCACATGTGTATGTATTTATGTAATTATGCATTTATGTGAACATATTTTTATTCATACGTTCATATAAAAAAAACAATACAAAAAAACCTTAACGAAATAAAAATAAAATGCTAATCTATCTTTTTACTTCGCGAGCAAACTCAAGATCAGTTTTCATTAATAATTAAACACGTAAAAAAATAACAATTTATGCAAAAAGTCAATAGTGATTTGAAAGTTTGCTCGTTGTCAGAAGATTAAAATGCAATATATAAATTTCTATCTTCCTACACTCATAATAAAAAAGAAATAATTGAACATTAAGTAATATAATTGTACACATGTGTAAAATTTATAAAAATTTTTTGGTTGTATTATAAATGTTTTTATGTAACACACACACACTGAATTTCATACACACTTTTATCTTTTAGATCTTGATTAGACTTTTTATCATTCATTTTATTTTTGGATATTTGTTACGTAACAAATATCTATTATATAGAAATGGGAGCAATACGCAAAAAATCTAATGAAGTAATAATCGAATCTTATATTTACCATTGTCATATGTATATGCTCTATGTATATACATAATCTATATATGTACATATGTATTACTTATGTATATACATAATCTATATGTATGTACATATGTACATATGTATGTACACATGAAAAAACAATTACTATTACTATAGATCTAGTAAGGTGCATACAAAAAATTTTGCGTATGGTGTGGTGTGTATAAATCATATGTTGTATTACTAATTTCACTTTCAAGTAAATAATTCAAAAAAATATTATAAATGTTATGTTACTTAAATCTAGTTTTTGTATAAAAATATACGTTATAAAAAATATTAACAAATGAAGCTGAAAATAAAGCAATAATTCATTTTGATTTTACCACTTTGATGCTTGATTGTATTTATTATCTTATTGCATTCTCAATTGTGACAACAGGTTCTTTAGATCCTCTCCGTATTCAAAAGTCGTATCAATCTCCTGTTGTTTTGCTTTATGTTCTTGCGAACACAAATGTGACCTAAGATTGAGAATCCCAATCACTTCCGTTTTACAGAGTTTGCAATAAACAGGCTCGATACTTGTCTCCGTTGGATCTCTGCAGATAAATTGATTGGTAATAAATATATACAAAAGGCATTAATCTATTCAATATATATATATATAATCAGACACACACACACACACACACATTGTATTTGAATTTAAAATGTTCTTAAAAAATGACATAATAGTTTTATGTTACTGCGTATGCATATTTAATGTTTGTCATCTGAGACTATACAAAATATACGTACTTGTAAGCTAACATTTCTAATTGGCACAAATGTTTAATTGTTTCCTCAAGAGGTTTCTTTCTTTCATTCAATTCCAATGCCTTGTGCAAGCCGTATATTTGACTTTTTCTCGATGTTTCTCCAGTGGTCTTGAGAAATAGACTTTGGTCATATCGATTCCATTTGTTGAAGTAAGGAATTAGAAATGGTTCTTGAGGATCGCGTAGTTGATATATTATATCCTTGAACGCACTTTTAATATGCTCCTGACATTGTAAAATCAACTTATTTCGTGTCTTTTCGTTTATGTCTTCATCATCAGGATCAAAGTACATCGACACATTCATCCAATGACGCAATTTGTTTATCTACGAATAAGTTTTGTATTTCACAAACTGTATTTCAGAAATAAGCTATGTACATATTACCATTTAACATATCGATTCAAGCAATACATATTAAAACAAAAAAAAAATAAAATAAAATAGCGCGACAGATTAGTAATAAATATCAAAAGCGACATACCCTTTGCAAATCCTCTATTGTAATTTCACAGTCGAATAAAACTCGCAAGTCATGCTCTGGAAATAAGCTTCTTCCTTTCGAATCGCATCCCAATCCGCAAAAGGCACCTGTGTAATAAGTGCCTAGAGGATCACGTCTCAACTCGATATACGGTGTGAACATTAAAATAATTAAAGCTTCAAGACCGGGTATATTGGGCAGAAGAGTTGTATTTCGTAGAGTCAAATGTGTATTGTTAGAACTTCGAACGACAGTTTGCGCCACCAGAAAAATTCCCTTCGATTCGTTCGGACAAGTATCCAGTATAAAAGAATTCACCGACAATGGATCTATGGATACGGGAGTGAGTGATTCGCTGTTCACCATAGGAGACAAGGAAACTTCCAACGGCGAAATCGGACCATGCAGCGTCACCTTAGATTTATAGTCCAATCCTTCTGATAAATCCGGATACGGTTTTTGATTCTGTATGTGTTGATTGTGCGAGCTTGTTTGCGAATATTTGGAATCGAAGCACAGTTCTTTACTCTTTTCCTCAAGCTCGAGTTCTTTAAGTCGATCGCGAGCGTCTTCTTCACTTAACAACTTTATTACAATCGGAACCCGATGTTGTCGTCGTAGCTTAATACAATTTTGAACAAAGTTGCCCTGTATACGATCTTCATTTGTATATTCGACATATACACGACTCGTCCTATCAAAAGATACTTTTATATCCTCTTGGTTGAGTTTTAGATTCGATGCAAAGAACTGCTGAATTTTTTTGGCGTACAACAATCCGGGTTGATTGAACGGCCATCCAGTTAGAATAACAGTGTTCATTGGATTATGATAGGATAACAGTTTCATCTTCTTCTTCTGATAGTCTCTGTCCGCAGATTTAACAAAATAGTTGGGATAAAAAGCACCGGCAATAATAACTTTAAAAACAAAGAATTCATTTATGGAATAGTGTTTCCACTTCTTCCGTTTGGGATCACATTCAGATTCTTTGATACCGATGTAGCCTAATTTTTCCGTTATTTCATCTATGAGAGCGTAAGCCTCACGTAGCGATCGTATGCGAAGATTATGCTTCTTCGCCCATTCCCTCTCATCGCGCGAATTTTTTATAGTACCGTTTGATTTATTATTTCGCCATACCCGGAAAGCGTTATAATATGCCATAAGGTCGCAATCAGATCCATCAGCCCATTGCAGTTTTTGATTGTAGGTTGATTTTATTTCTTCCGCATTGATGCTAAATATCTCTTTGACGCTCGAACAAGCTGCCATAATAATTGCATCCGTCAGAACATCAAACAGATGACCCAGAACAATTAACTTTGTCTTGTAAATATTCATCGGAAGAGAAGCCATTACACGACCCAATGGTGTCAGCTCTCCGTCGAAATCGTTCGGATTGTCTTCTGTATGGAGCAACGCACCGACTTCCTTTAATGTTAATATAGTTCTTTGTAAGTCACTTAGATCCGGTGGATCCAAAGAAACAGCGAGAAGAGCTTTTGGTTCACCCATATTCAGTATTTTTGCTTTAAGAACTACATTCTCGAGCGGAGCTCTGAGCATTTCTGGAATAGTTTCCGTGGGCAGCATATTCTAAAAAAAATTATCAGAACGTCAGTATATTTTATAAATAAATTGTAATATATATTTTACAATTGTCAACTCCTCTTCTGTGCGAGAAATGTTTCAATATAGAAATACTACTTGCATCATAAAATGATCTTGTAATCATTCTGTACACTCTACCCTCCATTACGCGACCTACGCGACCAGCTCGTTGTTGACAATTTGCCTTGCTCGCCCAGTTAATCTGTAGGCTCTCATAATTTGACTCATACTCAGTAACAAGAAGTTTTGTCAGACAAAAATCAATAACTAGAAAACAAAAGATAACAACAAATTAAGTAATTTTACTTTATCCATTATAATAAAGGTAAGAAAAATCTCTTTCTTTTTCCTTCTGACATCACATTTAGCTTTGCCAATTACATACCGTATTTAATATTGGGCACAGTAATGCTGCTTTCAGCAATGTTAGTCGATAATATAATACGTCGAATATCTTTTGGTGGCTGCCTGAATATAATCTCTTGATCTTCAGTCGAGACCATGGAATGTAAAATCATTATTTCCCATTTCGCTTCCTCGTATTTTTCCAATAAAAGCATTGAACGGAATTCCATGATTTCATGATATCCTGGTAGAAATACTAGCACGGCCGCTCTTTCAGAAAAACTGTTGTCAGCTTTGTCGAGACGATCAAAAATGTGCAAGATGCGTATAGCAAACTGCGCTACATTTTCCGAGAATTTTGGTTCCTCAGGCACTTCAGGTACCTGTTCGAAAAAGAATACATATTTTTCAAAACTATTTTTTTGTTTCTTTCTTTCTAAATCTTTAAATCAAAGTGATTATAGTCACACAAGTTCTTTCATATATTCTTTCATATATTCAAAACAAATGTGTAGTTTGTATGAAAAATGTATAATTACATTTCCTAAATTATGCATCTCATCGATATAATATACAGAAATATTATAATGCCTTTCTTTTGGTACATCAATGATAGGAGCTGACAATAGCGTATCTCCCATAGGTATGGAAAAATAATCAGCAAACTTATATACATCAATCGTTGCAGACATCAGTATAATTTTAACATTGGGAGAATTTAACCGTAATAACTTTTTGACAACTAGCATTAAAAAATCCATGTCCTCATTACGTTCGTGCACCTCATCCAATATGACATGAGTATAATCCAGCATGTGCTTCTTGTTTATCAATTTATGCAGAAGCACACCAGTTGTGCAATATGTTATACGAGTGTCGCTGCTTATATTTTTGACCAACCCCATTTGGTATCCCACAATTGTACCAACATTCCATTCTCTCTCTTGACAGACCCTTTTTGCAATGCTCATAGCAGCAATACGTCTTGGTGATGTAACTATAAGATAAAAACATTCTTTCACCATTACATTAACAAAACTGTTTTAAAACATAGAAATACAAGAAAAAACAGAATATTAATCAGCTACTTGGAAAATAATCTATTCAAACAACGTACCTATGATGTTACAATGTTCATTCTTCTCAAATTTATCATTAAGAATAATTTGTGGTACTTGTGTTGTCTTCCCACAGCCTGTAGTACCAGAGATAATAATGACAGAATTGCTCTCAAGCATGGATAAGATCTTATCTCTAACATGAAAAATTGGTAACTGTGATTGAGGCCGATAAGAAAAGTTAAACGTTCGATAAATGCGACCAGTTTCTTGCACACTATTACATGCTCCACTTATTGTAGTAACTTCTGACATGTTATCTATGTGAAGATCCTTCATTCGATGTCTCCATAGAATATCAGGTTTTAACTATAACAAATTCAATATAAATAGAAAAAGTACTTAAAAATAATCTAATGTAATTTACACAGACATAATGTATAAATTAGCTTTTAAAACTGAGGCTTAACTATATCATGGTTCAGAGACAAGTTTCTATCAAAGTTAAAATACATAATCTGCTGAATAATTTATTATCAGTAAAAGTTCTTTAATTATAATTTGAAAAAAAACTAAACAATAAATTTCTAATAACATACATAAAAGCCAATTTACACACACAGATATACAAAGAGCATTGTGTTACCTTTAAATATTCTTCATCTTCCTTTTGTTTATATTCCTTTGCATAATCTGTGCCCTTCCTCATTTTTCTGCTATGAGGATTAAACTCTTCCCCTAATTGAAATTCATCATCTGCTGTTTGTCTTTGACTTGCAGGACAGGACATTTCTATCTTGAAAGGCTTAGTCGTATTAAACATAGTAAGAACATTATTTAACAGAGTGTCATCCATTGTAATCAAAATTAATCGATGTTGTAATTACAACAGTTTATAAAATACAGGCCAACGGAGATCTGCTATGTAAGCCGTTTACTGGCGAAATACGATACTCGAGTTTCTGTATGAAAGGCACAAACAAATTTGTTCCTTTTCAACAATAGTTCTTCACGATAGTTCTTCTGTATGATCAAAATTAGGATTCTAAAATCATTAAATCACAATAATAACAATGTATCTCTTGTTTCTTGTTCTCGAACGAAATAAATGTCAGCTAAACGTTCGCTCTCTCTGTTCTCTCAATTCATCTAATTCGTATTTGCGCCATTCCACAGATAGATAATAGATTTGTTCTGGTTGCCATACGCTTGTTACACTAAAGTGTAAAATTGTAAATCAAATGTAGCATCACTAGGTTTGTTCTTTTATCATACACTGGCTGCACTAGTTCACAGTCTATTTTTTTTTTATCCCCAATATGATTGGTCGATTGTTCAAGATAACGTTATTATTCAATCTATGCTTGTAATACGAGCTTAAACAGGCTTAAAGGCCATTGCACGTGATAAATTTTTAGTCGTAGTCGTAAGGTCATAAGCAATTCAACCAATTACAAACCAGTATTATCTTAGCTAGAAGTGTAGCCTGTGATTGGTTGATTTGCTTAAGATCTTACGACTACAGCTAAAATTTTGTCACGTGCAATGGCCTTAAGTGCGTGAGGATTTGCATCAATTTGTGTATACATATGTCAAGATGTTTCGCGTTTAGGTTACGTGCTTAAGTTGTTGCAAGTTGTTGATTTTGCTTTGAATTATATTAAATCATGTGCATTAAACTGCGCACAAACGAGACAACATAAACAATGGAAGTAACTTGCTTGAGTAAGTATAACAGTTTAATATACAATAACAAAATTTTTTAAATTAACTTGTCTCAATTTTTCTTTTTTTAATTTTTAAGTATAATTTCTGTAGATTTTCAGGACGTACTATCTGAACTAGATAACGTCTTACCGAAAGCCACTTTTCTTAGTATCGATGGTGAATTTACTGGACTTAATTCAGGTCCAGATGCTGGTCCCTTTGACAAGCCAGCTCAGTATTATAACAAACTTCGAGCTGGATCTATGGACTTTCTTCTCGTGCAGTTTGGTTTGTCTGTCTTCACATATGACTCGGAAACAAACAAGTACTATATTTGTTGATTAAATAAACTTAAAAATGAAGGCTCTAGATTTAAAATCAAAAGAATACAGATATCAATACAGATAGAATAAAGATATAAATGAAAACAGATTGCCATTAATTATTCTTATAAGTAATGGTGACTGACTGCTCTACTAAAGTATCTGTATTCTTTGGTGATTTACTTCTAAAGTACTACTAATAGTAATCTAATAAAATAAACATAATATTTGATGAAGTAAAAAGATATATCACTTCTTTTGTTTTAGATATTCTCAACAGTCTTATAATTTTTATGTGTTTCCCAAACCGATGAATCGCCTTGCATCAGATTGTAGATTTATGTGTCAAGCTTCAAGCATAGCCTTTTTGTCAACTCAAGACTTTGACTTTAACAAACTTTTTAAATATGGTATACCATATCTCAACTCTAGTGATGAAGAAAAACTTGTCACACGCTTAGAAGAGAAACAAAAAATCAGAGAAGAAAACAATCAGGAAGTAATTCCAATATCAGATAACGACAAACCTCAAATAGAAGAAATATGGTAAATATTTTTTAAAATATTTATTTTATTAATTTTATGAAATTGGTTAAGTTAAAATTAAACATAGGTCTGGTTTGGAGTTTTTTGTGGCTAGAGGCTATTCAGAGCCAGCTCGTGTATCACTTAAATCAAACATATATTTATTAGTAGTATTGAAATTTCAGTTCTACAATAGAGAATTTTCTTGCATCAGATGCAAAAGAATTAATAATACAGAGATGTAATGCCTTTATGAGAAGACTGGTGTATCAAGAAGCAAGAATAAGGTGGCCTAATAAAATAAGACTTGAAAACAAAATTGAAAATACTTGGAACTGTATTTTGGTACAAAGAGCCGGTACTGAGGAAGAAGAAAAACAAAAAGACAGTCAAAAACGAGAGAAGGAAAAATTAGAAATTGCAAAAGCTGTGGGACTCAGCAATCTTTTGAAAAAAATTGCAGACTCTGTAAGTATATGTGTGCATATCTATTTGTTCTTTCTTTTCCTTTTTTCTGTCATCCTTTCTAACATTATAAAATTTTTAAGTAACTGTTTTTATGATAGTAAACCAAATTAAAGTAGATAAAATTATGATTTTATTTTAAATGTTTTATTTTATATTTTTCAAGTTTTACATTTTGTTTTATTTCAGGGAAAGGTATTAGTAGGACATAATATGCTGTTAGATCTGTGTCACATTGTACATCAGTTTTTTACACCATTGCCAAAAGAATATCTAGAATTCAAAGCGTTGATTCATAATTTATTTCCTAGGTGAGTTATTAATTTTTTTTTTTCCCTAAACTTAGTGACTTTACTTTTGTTAAGTATTGTATTAATTTCTTTAAGGTTATTGGATACAAAAGTCATCTGTCAATCTCAGCAGTTTAAGGATTTAGTATCATCATCGAATCTTAATGTATTATTAGACACTGTCAGCAAGCCTCCGTTTTCTATTCCTGACGTGATACCTGTGGAAGGACGCAGTTATTCGATATCAAAAGAAAAATCGCACGAAGCTGGATACGACGCATACATCACTGGATTATGCTTTATTGCGTTGTCCAATTATCTTGGTTAGTAGCAGCATATTAAATACAAATACCAAAACTTAGATAATATCTTTTGTTGATATATGCGAGTCAGTAAGTTTATACGTTATGTTTACATGTTTATTGTGTTTATTTCAGGAACATTAGAAAAATCGGAAAACTCCACGGTATTGGCAACCTCTCCTCTGCTTAATCCTTTTCACAACAAGTGAGTAGTTATGTGCTATGTATAAATAATATTTCGGATTTCTCTATTTGTATAAAAATTTCAATACTTTTTATCGATTATTTATTTATTTAACGTAATTCTTTCTTAATACAGACTTCCTATAGCAAGACTGAAGGATTTTCCGTACGTGAATTTAGTGGGAAAAGATCGTAAGTATATTTGTAATAAAAATGCTCGATATTATCGTTGATATTGTAAAATAAGAAATATTTTATACACTGCAGTAATAGAATTAAGTAAATTCAATGTTTTATTTATTGTTTTTTGTTTTATATATTTATAGCAAATCCCAGCAGAGATCACGTATTTCACATAACATTTCCAAAGGAATGGAAACACTCGGATATAAGTCAGCTGTTTAGTCCGTTTGGTGAGTATTACGTACAGATTGCATACAGATAGTTTATATTTTCAGAAAGCAAGTAACGCGGTTTGTTTTTTTTTTTTTTTTTTTTTTTTTTTTTTTTTTTTTTTTTTTTTTTTTTTTCAGATACATCCGCGTACGTAGGTTTATATCGTCGCGATCAAGCTGGCGCTGTGTTGAGAAGTCTGTCCAAAGAGACCGTTTGCAAGATACAACCGTATTTGAAGTATCAAGCCTCTTTGCAGAATGAATTTTCTCATCAGGACCGCAAACGAAAGTTATCATCATCCGAGTGAGTTATTGCCATTTATAAATTTCGACACAATGTTCTATACAATCGGTTGTACAAACCGTTTTATTTTATTTTATTTTATTTTTTTTTTATCTAGTTTTGCATATACAATTTTCTAAGAATCACCAAACAACGAGTATGCACTGTGTTGCGATCTTTACAGTTATACACGCGTTTTTGCCAAAAGTAATAATGTTTATGGCAATTTATCTTCCGTTCTAAACTATTACGTTCGCACGAGATATGTTAAACGCGAGAGTGAAACGCATTTATAAGTCAGGTATGATTTCAAAACGAAAGAGGGAGAAAGAGGGTAAAGGCCCTAAGGCGGCCTCATAGGATTTCCTGTACACGAGAGATTTGCATAGGGCTTGTTCTGAATTAATGCACGCGACGCTTGCTACGGGCTTATCTTGTTGTCTTCTTGCTCCTTTCCTTCTCTCTTACCTCTTCCAATTCCTCTCGTTCCATCTATATCTCTCTTTTTTGCTTCTTAGTCCGGTTCGTGAAGTACCGTCGTCGTCGCACGAGAGTGACCAGTGTCTTCTTACGAAGAAATTCTATTCACAAATGACACGCGGAACAGGATATGCGTAATTCGAATTGCTAAAAATTTCCGTGTTCGATGCGGTTTTGAACTTCCGAACTTTTGAGTCTTTTCTAGCACTTCAGAAATAATTAAAAATAAATTTACGTAAAACTGTGTGTTTTCGTAAGAAAAATTCGTAAGAATGCAATATGTTTAAATTAAGATATTAAAATAAAACACAACAGAGAAAATGGAGATAATGTCGATGAGGGACAGAATGGATTCGCGTGCGTGTTGGATGCGAAA
The DNA here is from genome assembly GCA_014839585.1 of Pseudomyrmex concolor. Classification (NCBI taxonomy): domain Eukaryota; kingdom Metazoa; phylum Arthropoda; class Insecta; order Hymenoptera; family Formicidae; genus Pseudomyrmex; species Pseudomyrmex concolor. The sequence continues at coordinate 29,588 of QVOB01014515.1, forward strand.
GAGAAAGAGAAAAAGAGGGAAAGACTCTGCTCGCAGTTATGTATTATTGGCATTATCGTACATTGTGCCCGAGGAATTTACTCGGTGCGCGTGTCGGAGCTGTTGCTGCGAGGCTCGCGACTTATGAATATGCAGCATCACGTGCACTCGTGTGCAATGCACGTGTGCGCGTACTCGTTAAATATCGGACTCGATCGGAGTAAGGAACCAGTAAAATTCTCTTCGTGAATGAGAGACTCTCGGAATTCTTTTTACACGCATGATCGTCCACGTATAAATTAACTCTCTCTCTCGTCGTAAAAATAGATTTATCTCGTTTTCATTTGTATAGGAACGCGAGTGAGAAGGATAACGCGAATGAGAAGAATAATGAGGAATCGGCTGCTAATGGCAAAAAAACAACCGAAGATGACGATGGATGGACGGTGGCCACAGGTAGGTATTACCGATGCGTCAAACTGCGAGTGGTTCGTCCAACAAAAAGGCTTGGCCGGAAAATGACAATTGGAATTAATTGCAATTTGATGCAATTTGATCAACATAATATTTAGTCGCACTTATAGTCGAAGAGCGAGAAAATGTATACAACAAATGTGTATGTAAAAAATGAAATGTCAATATTATCAAATAATGAATCAAAAACTTTTATCTCGAACTTTCACCTGACTAATTAGATGATAATTCATCTATGTAATTTCCTCACTCGTTCGTACTCTTAAAAATAAAATTCTTTATTTCTTCTACATACCGAACGCATTACATGATAAAATTCCTTCTATACTTATTACATGTACAGTATACTCTACATATATTCACAACGTAATTTTACTCTCGATTAAAAACGTTTTTTCTTGACGGGTTTTTAATTAAACAGGTCGATTGTGTCATTAAAGCAGAGTTTTGATCGAGATGTTACATTGCTGAACAAAAACAGTAGTAGTGAAAAAGCATTTTTCCACGCATCAAAATGGATCATGAAATCGATATTGGGGCTAGATCACGCGCTTAGATAAAAAATACATGAAAAGAATAATGTGTCGTAATTTTGAAAAGCGCTAAAAGTTGATCCAACTTAGTTCCTTCTTTGATGTTAGCGTCACGTGACGCTTAGCGCTGTTTTCCGCCGTCTCATGAATTCGATACTTTAATAGACGATTTCTACAAGTACACAACAAACCCCTCGCGCGAAGAATTGTCGAAGGTGTAAGGTACGATAAATAAAAACACGCGTATGTATCGTTGATGTGCGGATAATATTGTGATTTTTCTTTTCGCTCCGCGTATGTTCGGAGTGTCGATCGAAGTCGTCTTCTACGTGTTTCAAAATCTCGTCGAAGTGCTGCAACAGGAGTGCGCAAAAACTGATGCTTAACGGTCACAGGTGTCCCGCTGAAGGATGAATAGATTCGCGCAGGATCTCGAGGACCAAGTGTCGAGCGATACTCCATTGCGCGGGTATCAATCAAGATTTCGCAGAAACGAGGTGCTCGACAGTGACACAAACTCGGTGAGTTCACACCCATGATCTCTTCCGGATCGATCGTTGCGATGCGTTGGACTCCTTTGGGATTTCCAAGGGCATTGCGTTCATTTCATGTCGAGGCACATGCCGCATAGAAACCCCAAAGCTGCCTCAACAAACTTCGTCTCTCTTCTCTGCGTGATTAATTACTTGAAATAATAGTTGTGCGTATTACATGAATTATTCTTTAGCGTGTCAGTTAATGAAAAATCGTATCTACTTTGAAACAGCTGCGGAAAAAAAATTTTTTTAAAGACGATCGTTTAGGAAAGTTGTCGCGCGCTAAAATTTTGAAGACGCGCGCAAGTGAATATTTTTATTTTCGATTATTTATTCGTCTATCTCGTTGAGCTGATTAAGTGCCACGTGACTAAACACACGCACAATAAAGGGACGAAATACACAAATCGATTGTAAAATATTTAATTAAAATAATATTTATAAAAGAAATAATATAAATATTAATTAAGGATTGCAAAGTTGATGTCATGCATTTGGTTCTTTTACAATAATATTACACAGTCAAGAAAACAAATTGTATTTCACACAATATGTATTGTCTTGCACATATGAGAGAGAATTGCAAATTAACACACACATGACGTGACAAACATTAATCAACGAACTACAACGACAAAAGAAACATACATTTATTGCAGTGGTAAAACTTATTATATATATGTACAAATTACCGTTGCTGTGCACTCAGAAACAGACGTTTCGAAAATTAATCGAATATTCCACGTCCTTTTTCTGTTCTGACCGATGAGACACCACGCTTATACCAAAGATAACTTGGGACTTAGCAGGCCAGTAGGAATCGAACGCAGCCACCACAGGACCACTAAGGCCCAAATCATCTTTAGATATTTTCCACATTTATCCGTATGTGTTGTCCTAGCATCTGAAAAATGTTCCAAAAATAATTACTCGTTTATTTCGTTACACTCAAGAAAACGTGTTCAGGTATTGTGTGTTACATACGAGCCAGTTTTTCGTGCAGTTTTAATTTCAGAGATAGATAGACAAATTTATTTATTACGAGGTGAAAAAATCTTTTTCTGGTAATAATAAATGATAAACAGTAATAATAAGTGTGGTTTAGAAACTAAGTGAGAATAGACATGCAAAATTATATAAAAGAAAGTTGTAACCTAACAAATAAGAATAAACAAAAAAAAGATAAGAAGCACACATACAAATAACATATAAATATAATTAACGCATAATATTAAATAGTTAATGAAGAGAGAGAGAAATCTCAAGTAATTAAATATAGAAATTATATGTTTATAAACCCGTAAATGAATATCCAATTAATATTAATATTTGCGTGTGAAATAATTTTTGGAAGGATGTGCGTTCTCAGGCGCGGTTTTTTTTTAACTCAGTATTTCGATTTTTTTATTTTTCGCGAAGGGACGGAGGAGGCAAAGCATTTATCTCGTTGCGTTCAAATATAATATGTCGGAAGCGTTTAAGCTATCCGTCGGGCGAGACTGTTCATTTCATTCATTACAGTAAGTACCAGAAACATCCTAGTCATCCTCCTCATCCTCGGTGATTTTATGCACGACACGAGATAACGGGTGTGTCGGAAATGTTGTCGAGAGAAAATGAGATAAAATACGTGGAACGGGATGCACGCGAGATACTCGCGATCGCGTTTTTTGTTTGATAACGAACGAAGCGTTCAGTTCCACTCGATTCAATTCCGATGCGTAAAAAGTAAATCGACGCGCGCGTTGACATTCGACGATAAAGCGACCGACGTGGTTCACTTTAATCGATTTGTAAAACTGCTTTTATCACGGCTTCGCGTTTCCCGTATGTACGAGCGCGTACAATTCGTTCTTTTTTTTTCTTTCGAAAAACAGACACGTTCTGAAAAATACTCAGGGCAAATACTCTCTTCCCTGTTAAATTACTTCAGTACACACTTGATAATCTCAACTATTAAAATTCAAGTAAACTTTTAGTCTTCTCTGCTATCTACATCACGGTCTGAATTTATTATTCCGGTGAAAAACGTCACTTTTTGTGTTGTCGGTTTTTGCACAAAAACGCGATGCGGTGAATGTTGCTCAATTGTTTTACACACACTGTATAAACTTTATAAGAATGTTCTTTACTTAGATAATGGCATATTGTCGGAGAAAAATTGCAATATAACACTCGTCATAAATATCGTTTCTTTCGCAAGAATACACGTGTAAAAGTGCAATTCTAAGATTGAATTATCTCAAACGTGTGATGAAGACAAATGACACAAAATTGTTAACTGCAAATCTATTATCATTACAAGGAATATAATTACTGATTTTGATTAGCGTATTGAGTTCAATAAATCCTTAACTCGTGCGCGGGATCTACGTCTGTGCAATGCCGCAATTGGGAAATTAGCAAGTACAAGTCAGAACGAGAACGTGAAACCGACGTCGGGGAAAAGTCGTCGCGTGTGTCGATTCCCGATGGATAGCGGCGAGGGACTCGAGTGGACGCTACTCGCGCCAATTTCCAATTCAATCCTATTCCCACGACGGGACGCTGTACCTAGGACGCGCGAATATCCTGGAAACACTGAAGTTGACTCGGAATTTGTTTTCATTATTACAGGACGCGTTATAGGCTTGTGCTGCACATCGTGTGTTCTTGACGCGAGAGCGCGATGACCGAGAGAAGTATAGGTCATTCATCATAATCCCGCACCTAAGCTAGTTTCGCGCGCGGAGTCTCATCCCTCTCGCTTTTTCAAATTTCCGATATTATTCAAGCGAAGGATTACAAGCACAAGCGCGCGCGCGCGCGTGCGAGGGGCGGCGGGTGTCCCGTGGGACGCGCCCACGGCATTCGATGAATCGAACGGCGTGAATGAGAGCGTCGCGAATCATCCGCGCGTGCCGCCGCGTCGCTGACGCGACCTTTGGCCTTGTTCAATGTCGTGTCTGCACTCACACTCACCCTCTTCCTCTCTTCTGGCTGCGCCGTGCGAGCACGTGCACGTGCGATGCATCGACGTGCCTCCTGCGTCTTGTACGCAGGTGCGAGAGACGTATACGCGCGTGTTATCCGGTCCTCTCATTCGCGTCGTTGCCACGACGCTCCGGTGCCGCTCACCGACGTTCCTCGGCGTCCATTCCGGTTTCGACGTCGCGACAAAAGAAGAAAAGAAACGAGAGAGAGACAGAGAAAAAAGAAAAGGGAAACGCCGACGAGGGAAGTAACGCGCACGACGAGGCGCGGTTCCTTTGCGCGGACGGACGCACACCACTGAGGGCGAAACCCTCGGACTTTTTCGACAACGCCGTCACCGTCGCCGCCACCGCCACCGCCGTCGCCGCCGCGCCGGCCACGCAACATTTTTGCGCCACACGCCACACCGGCGTGCGTGCGGCATGCGGTGCGTGCGTGCGTGCGTACTGTTCGTACCTCTTTTTTCGGCCTCTCCCCCGATGATGGAGGGAGAGAGCGGAAAATCGATCGAGCTGACGACCCTTCTTCTTTTATATGAGGCTCGTGAGCAGAAAAGCGGTCCGGACCACACCCTACGACCTATCGTGAACGCTTTGCCGATCGACCGACCAGTCAGCTTCGTCTTTCCCGGACCTAAGGGTGGACCCTTCGCCCTTTGTGAATCCACGCTGCACGGGTTGGACGGGGGTTGAGAATCGGAGAGGAGGCATGGTTACCCCACGCGCACAGACGCGCGCGCGCGCGCACGCACACATACGAACGCACAGATAGTAAAAGAAAGACGAGCCGGAGATTAACCCTTCCTCGCACGTGATCTTCTCCTTCTAATCCGAAGATATCGTGTTTACCTCGCGCTGATGAAAGGATCTCGAGATTTGATCTACGCGTATATGAACGCGATCAAGCGCAAAAACTGGCTCCGGATCGCGAACACAATTTTTTCTTCCCCCGTTAAAAGAAAAAAAAGTGCACAGTCAGTATCGTATTGTTATACGCGATTGACGCGGTTCTCTTTGTCAGAGAGCTCTTTGTCGGGTTGTTTTTCTCCTTTGAGCTTTGCCGCGTACAAATCCGCGGGTATTAAAGCACTGGTTTTCGCGCGCAAACGGGCCGATTTCCATTTCATTTCATTTCATTCCATTAGCTCAGGTTCGTTTCGCCGATCCGGCTTTTTATACTCGCGCGCTCGTGCGATTTATTTTCGCTCGGCATTGCCTCGTATTTGGCGGGATATCGTTGCGGACTGGAAACAATGGCCGCTTATACACGCGCGCCGAGCGATCGTTAAGCGCCGTGTGCTGCTCGCACGGTGTGGTATATCGCATATTATCTGGCGTGCCGTAGAGAGAGAGAGAGAGAGAGCAGGGGCGAGTACGCGGGCGAGTCGACGAATTATCATGGTAATCACAAAACAGTAGCCGCTGGTACCGAGAGGTCAAGACCGATGCCACGGAGATTGCCGCTCAGGAAAGTAGCCCTGGAGGTGGACACTTATTCTATGTAGCGGCTCAGTGGTATTCTCGCGCTCCTCGGAACTTGTCTCCGCGCGACTATTAACTAATTTTCAATCTACCTCACAGACTCGGTTATATAAATTTTTCATTTCCATGTGTTTTGCTTCGAAGATTTTATTTCATTGAACAAAATTAGACGGAACGTTCGAAAGAACGTTCGGACGTCGTGCAATGATCGCTTCAAGTTGCAAAGATCATCATTGCGTTAGATTATTCGAAATTTTGCTTTGTTCGTCGACTTACTGTCGTTAGAGATTTTGAAATTGTTTTTTTTCCCTTCAAGTTTTCGTACTTGTGATTTCTCATTTAACGCAATTAGCCCGGTCTCTTAACCGGATTTCACATCGCGGAGAGAAACAGGATTGAGCGACGCGAGAACCACTGTAAGCTTCTAGAGATAAGAGAGTCGTGATGTCGAGTAATGCAGCAAGAGAGATACACATCTAGTATGCTCTGAATTAATAAATAATAATGCAATATTGCTGCGCTCGGACAGGTTCGACCTACCGGTCAACTGCCTACTCTAGAGATCCGCTCGCGCGCTTACGACGACGTGTTTCTGATGCATTAAGTCGTATTTAGCTGACGTGTCGGGTTTAGAAAAAAAAAGAAAAAAAAACACCGATATTAATTCTTACGATGTAAAAGTCTGGCACAATATCTTCCGAGCATTCGATGTAGATTTTCGAATTAACGTAACGTGTATTGACATGATTTACACTTTGAAAATGTTTCGCATGTCTAGCGCTCGGCTCTCATTAGCAATTTCTCTTATTTCTAATTAAATTTCTAGTTAAGTATTTTCGATTTTTAATGTAATATTTTTTCTTTCTCTTTCGATTGATTTATTGTTTAACGAACGATAATTTGTGCGATTGATTCGACGTCAATTACACAGAAATGTGCGCCTGTCAAAGTCATCCAAGTCTATCTTCTTGATTCTTCTTCTTTCTCGATGATTACGTGTGTCACGCCGCGCATTTTTCGAGCGTAAACGCGATGAGGAGGTTTCCAAGAAAGAAACGAAATTTTCCTGAATAATATACTCCGCGTTGTTCATCCAACATTTAAACGGCGACACGGTAAACGTCGTATCGCGCACCATCGTGGCTATTTTCGACCGAGTAAACCGCGCCCGAGGACTCCCACCGAGTCCGTCGCATATTCTGCCCGGCCCTCTCGCACCTGTACACTTCTACAGGATTTGCTACTCGCCGACCACCTCGAGGTCGCGGGCTGTATCGCTGATAGTTATGAGTTTTCATGGGCGAGACGCACTCCGCCCTATCGTAAGTAGTAGAGCTAATGGTAACTCTCTGGTGGTGAGTAATACGCGGGTATCATTACTCGCTCACTGCTACGATGCACAAATCGAACCTCGCTAATTCGATCCTCGTTAACTCGAAAATTTCTAAAACTCGAATTTCAATTCGAAAAATCTCTTTTAAGTCGAAGAAAAATGGCTCGAAATATATTTTTCTAAAGTATAATCTGCTTCAAAATTCATCTCTACAACTCGAATTATATACTTCAAGATTTTTTTTCTTCAAAACTCTTACATCTGTGGAAAGAAATTTGTCTGTCGTTCGCGATCGCATAGGTCGTTGCGGATACACCCGAATACCTGGCTATTTCGAGTAATTGACGAGCATTGTCTCGTTGTATTCGCGCTCCGATAGCGCTTTGATAAATATTGGCTCTCTAATGCATCCCAAGCTCAACAATAGCTCCATGCGGCTTCTGGACGCGTTACAAGCTCAAGAGAGAGCACATACACACACACACACACATCGTTACGTTCGCGACCGGCTATCCGAGACGAAGAAAATGTTGCGGTCTCTTCCTCTCAGTTTCTCCGGTAGACAAACCGCGAGAAGTATATCGCACTCATTATTTTACTCTCATTATCTCTTATCGCCCTATCTCGCCCACCATCGCGGCATCATATTCTTGCACTTCCTCTCGCACGAGATACATCATCTCGAGGAACTACTACCTTAATACACGTAATACTGACGATACAAATTTTTCGACGATTGGTTTTATTCGAACGAAGAATCATGTAAAAATTATATTCGATTCGAATTGTAACGCGTGTTAAAATATTAAAAAAAAAAAAAAACAATATTTTGCACGTTTACACCTGGCGCTTGGTTCTTCTCGATTGACTCCCACTGTTTTGCTCTTACAATTGAAGAAAAATCGTCTCGGATATGTATATAATGAAGTTCGGTAAAATATATTTCGCACGGCAAGTTCCGTCGGGGTTTTCGTCGGTGGTGCCTCGCATGCATCGGGAGCGATAAATAGGATGGAGAACTCCGCCCATGCTCGACTGTCTACTGTGGAAGCTGCGTCGTGAATTATGACTGCTCCAGGTGAATTATAACACGTATAGCGCATACCAGAATCCACACGTGCACCACGAGTGCACCATTAAAGCGCGCTCACAGCTCTTCCTTGTAAGTGACAGTTCCTCTTAAATTCTCTCGCGCGCGTTGCCTCTCTCTCTCTCTCTCTCTCTTTCTCTCGGTTTTCATTTTAATACCGACATATGCGAGTGCTTGGCGAAATATTGCACTAGAAAATGTGAAGGGGAAACACGTCGTCTCTTGCCCGTGTCGTATATTTGCTATACACGTGTCGTTTAAGAAAATTTTATTTAAAAGGTTACAAAAATATTCTGAAATTGGTCATTGCTCGAGTGTGTGCGCGGGTCTATCGTTGAGAGACCCGTTGTTAATCCGAAGAGGCGTAGAAAATGCTACGAAGGAAGCAAGAAGGCGCGCGCGACATATTTCAGAATCAGCGACGCAAGAAGCGAGACGCGCCCGTTGCAACGCGGTGTTCAGCACGATGCAACGGCGATGGGCCGAAAGGTCACAAGATGGCTACTTGGACTTGGCTGGAGGCTGGGCGCGTCTTGGTGTGGTTTAATCCGGTTAACCGTGGAGGACCTATGGACCTTGTGACAGACAAGCGGGACGGAATTTGTCATAATCATTAACTCGCGGTCTCGGCTAGCATTGGCGGCGCATTAGCGAGAAAATGAGGACAAACCAAGCATTTGCGATGACAGTTTTGTTTTGTAAGAAAATTAAAAGAACAAAAAAACAAATGACAAAGGAACAAAATGCCCGCTCTTCGTACACGAATAAGTTCTCGCGCGCGGATCGCGCGGTTTAGAAACCGGGAGATTTACTAATTGCATTAAAAATAACAGATGTGTTCTTGCATAATATAATATTGAAACAAATGCGACTGGTTACACATCTCTATCTCGATGACCATTAAAAATACCGCACAACGTCCTTTATTTTATTAACGCAAGTGCAACGCCGCGGCCTTACACGGCGCGAGTAGTTTCCGTATCAAAGTGAGTATATAATATCCACGTAAACGGCTCGGCGAATAAAGGAAACGCGATCTCCGGCAGCCGTAAAACGCTCGTTGCCCTATGACACTTGAATAGCGGCGTGCTATCACGTAATCGGGTAGGAAAGAATGGTTATATAACATCAAAGGATGATCGAAGGGGGTAGCCCTGAGGTACCTTCGCGCAAGGCACGCCTGACAAGATGGCGTCCGCGGAGCTGTGTGTTCGCAACACACAACTCTCTCCCTTCGGGCGGACGCAAGACGTGTAATCTGCTGAAATCACGTTAGATTGATTCCTGACTTTGGCCACTCTCGTAAATCCAATCTCGTCGCGTCTGCCGGGAGTAGGTATCCTGTCTCGTTTAACAGAAAGAGCTTTATCGCGAGAAAAAAAGCGAATGCGGGGTGTGTAATCGCGAATTTCCGACACGATCGACACTGTACGCAACCTGCCGTTACACAACTCCAGATATTTCACTGCAAGAATACAGTGCCGTTCAAAAGTTCGGCGAGGCAGGTAAAAAAATTTTCTTAGAGTAAAATATGAGTTCTTGAAAAACGCGTGTGATTAAGAAACAATTTTTATTAACGACAAGTCGAGCGATAACAATTTGATGAGCGTTAACGCAAAATCTCTCTTGACAAACTATACATATGACAGTAAAGTTTAATAAAAATTTCAAAATTTCGGAGACAAAAAAATACAAATAAATTTATCACATTCAAGAGTACGTTTTATGCGATTCGTTAAAGCCGCAACAGTCCTGCGTGTAAAAATTCGATCGAGTTTCGTATTTTTGTGTTCATTCAAACGCGCGCACATGAAACTATTCGGAAGCTGTTTGGAGCATATTGTGTGGATTTTACGAGTCGGCCGAACGAGTCGATCGGGAGAATCTTCGTAATAATCGTAAGATACTGGGGGGAGGAATGTGAAGCTTCCCATTAAAGAATACTCTTGTAATCCTAGCTGTGCTCTTCATGTTCGTACACGTGCACATGCATATGCGATGTGTATAAATATATACATATATACGCATGCAACTGAATGTTGGAAATCGAGATTCGAAACTCGACGCGACACCCGATACCGCGCGAAACAAGCACCATGGCCAAGTATACCGGCGTCGTTAATTATGCAATTAATTACCACCTAATTACCAGTGTCTCTCGCTCTCTTCTTTGTAGCTCGCTTTGTACTCGCCCAGAATCACCTCGATACGCCTTTATACGTTCCGCGCTTTCTTCTCCCGGCGAACGACACGCGAGACTTGATAAAACGCATTTACGTAGCTTTTTCTAATCAATTCCGAAATAAAATATTGATTCGTGTCGTTTTTCTCTTTGTTTGTTTGCGAAAAGAAAAGAAAACACCAAGTATAACGAGTCATTTGGAGTAAAATTGATTCCGAAAAAAAGTTGTTTTGAATTCAGAGATTTGATTTTTTTTTTAACCGATACACAGTCAAGCGGTCGATAAAACCGAGATACTCTTGAAACTGAGACTGGAAAGATGTGCGAGTGCTGAACTATGTTGGAAACAATTTTTGAATTCAAAAACACGCTGGAATTCTCTACGTATGTTACGTATCCAACAAATGGCGGGCGATCTATTCGCTCTCGGTCTACTAAAGTGCGACCGAGCTACTTGGAAACTTATCTGACTATCATCAGATATAAAGTGCCGCGTTGGCGCGAGTAATGCGAACCTATTTACTCGTCATGCAGATGACCAGTAGCTGCTTACGTTCTTCTTTTTCTTTTCGACCAAGTTTCATTACAGCGATAAATTACAGTAAGGCCACGCGGAGACTTGAAATGGTCAAAACAAGTTGTCTGTTAGACACGTAAACGTGCGCTTTATATACGGAAAGAAGGAGAAAGAAAGAAAGAAAGAAAGAGAAAGGGAGTATGTGTGTGTGTGTGTGTGTGTTTGCGTTTATACGCATGTTCTTTCAATTTTTTATTGTTCGATGATCTTCGCCACGAGAAAACCACCTCATAAAAAAGAAATCACATAATTATATGTTTGATATGAAAAAGGTCGATGAACGCAAAAGAAAATTAATATTTTTAACGTTACAATAATTTAGCGCGTCTAGAAAAAGTGCAATTTCATGTTTAAAATATGTTTCTCGTTAAAAGTTCATACCTAGAAATCCACATGCACTCAATTTTAATCAATCGAGCATTGATCAGAACAGAATTGAAAAACGAAACAGCTGTCTTTTGTATTTGAAAAAAATAATCTCAACTTAAATGTTGCTTTAGTGAGAAGCAGATTAAATTTAAACAAGAAAATAAAATAGAATTATCACAAGTTTTTGCATATATTTTATATTTTAGTCCGCTGTGTTCATGTCACTCATCGTCTATACATCTGGCGCCTAGCCTGTGATTCGTTATGCATGGAATTTTTTTGCTCGTTATAGCATAGGCGTTCCGTCGATGTGCTTTTTGCGATCTGTAAATTAATATGCCGATTTTACGACAGATGCTTGTTATCAGTCGAGACTCGCTTTTATGAATGTATAACCACGCCATTTTACGAGCGATAAACTCTTTCGTCTATTTGCCGTGCAATAAAAACTTACGGATTCTCAGTAGCGGATTCTCCGTCGCGCTTAAATTACCTGAACTATCGTTCAGCAAGTTCGGAAAAAACCTCGAACCAATCGGCGGAACCATTGTTCTTCGAAAATCATCGCATTTTGTAACATCCCGTGTGTTATTTTGACGTTTCGTCATGTTCGAAACCGGCTCGGCGCGCGTACGTTTAAGAGCGCACTCATGTGAAAGAAAGAGTCTTGTGTGCCCCATACACGATGTTCGAGAGATGCGCACACGCTCGAGTCTCTTATAGAGTCGTAACGCATAAAACAAGAGGCCACTCTGACTTTTACGAGTGGCTCGTTGTTTGCCCCGAGAAACTTATCATCAAGCAAATACCGCGCATCTTTAATCGCTCATCCAGCGCACGACCCGTCTCGATAATTCAATTACTTATGAATGCGCGTTAAAGAGACTCGGATGCCAAAGCTAAATCAGAGCAATTCTCATTAATGCGCAACGATTAAATCAACGAGGATTCGAGGGGAAAAATGATAAGTGCATGGATCAAATGATCATGTATTAGCATCGATTTGTTTTGTACAAACGAACGATGCGAATTATCGCATATACATAAAATACAACACAGTTAATAATTCTCTATAAATAGTTACAGTAGAACGTGTATTTTTTTCGTTTTACATGTGTTTCAAAGAATTAATGAAGATTTCTTCTTTGCGCGTTTTCTCCTCGCAAACTCTGAGAACATTGATCGTAATTGCGGAAGTTTTATTCACAATCAGGAACCATATTGATTTCTTTTTATACAGCGCATCTTTCGAAATTTTCTGCAAACATCGTCAAAACTAAATTACGTAAAACTGGTTGTTTCTGATTAAATAAACAACAGAACGTATTACAGTAGACACTTGAAAAAAGCCAGAATGTTTGCAAAATTTTTGTTTTTTGATATTTTAAAATCAAATCAAAATGCGTCAGAAAAATCCACGGTTCTCATTTTTAGGTTGTTAAAAAAAGTATAAAAACCGGTTCGGGATTAGAGATAAGCGCGTCACACGATTACACGGACGATTGCGAGAGAGGCTTATTTCGTTCGTTCGTTCGAGAGAGAGTTCCTCGGACGATCGCGAACCCGTACGGTCTCATTCGAATTTGTTCGTACATTTATACGCTCGCGATACGTTCCTGTTAATGGCCGTTAGAAGGGCGGAATACATCTCGCGTGACTACATAGAGAGTCGGTTGCATCGTTTGCATTTTTATCGGAGTGAGCAACTGCAACTTTGTTGAGCGAGTAACTTGCCGGCCGTAATCCCGCGTATGTTAAGTCCGCGTTATTAAGCGTCTATCGACTGGTTCTTCGTGGTCAGCCGGACCGGTTTGTTATTTAAAAAAGCGGACAACTTGTTATCAGTCGAGTTTCGTGATCGGCGTTGCAGAACTTTTTCAACTCTTCGACGGCTTCTCTTCATTCCGATATCGGATGAAAGGTCGAGTCGGGGAAAGACTCGCGAGGAGGCTGCAATATGACTTAATTCTTCGCGAAGCGCGCGATAAGAGTCAAAGATTGGCGGTAAAAAACAAAAAGTTCTGATGAAAAGAGATAACAGCGCGGGTCACGCAGCTGTGAAAATATATATGCGCGAGATTGACAACATCAATCACAGAAAACAAACTTCGAATGAGTTTTCAATAAGATACGTATTTTACGCGAAAATTGGAATCGATGCACTTATAAGTGCACTATTAAGACTTGAATTTTAGCGATGGCGTGTTAAAGACGCGAGAAAATAATTTTCTTTTTTCTGAAAAGAGAGACCACGGAAGAAGAATCGTTATTTTGCATATTTGTAGTTACATAAATGTACAACGTAACAGAGTTAGTTAACTATAATTGGCGTGTTTATGCATTCACTTTTGCGTCATAAAAATATAACTGGAGAGAAGACGAGATAAACGTTTTCTTTTTTTCTTTTTTTTTTTTTTTTTGGAAGATAAAAAAGAAAAAAAGGTGTTGGGCGCGGATCTCTCTCGCCGGAGCGATCTCTCTCGCGCGATCGGGAACGGAATTGAGAGAAGCGTGATGTCGCAATAACAATACAGCATTCAGCCTAGATAATCCTTTCGATCTCGTTGAATGTGTTAATACCGCGCTCGGGCAGTTCCCGAATGATAGGTCCATTTTTATAACGGATTCAATGGGGGCCCAGCACTCGGCCGAGTCTGGCCCGATCCTGGCGCTCAGCTGTTTGTTGCGCCTGTGGGGCAGCATGAAACCGGTGGATGCGGAAAAAAAAAAAAAAAAATGCACGGTCGAGAAAAAGGTCGAGCTTGCACCTGCCATGACGCGGTCGTACAAGGCCGACTCGGTCCCGAAGAAACTCGAGGCGGAGAAGCAATAAAACCGGGGGATTCGAGTCTCTCGCCTTAAGCGAAACGTCTCTCGTCGTCGAAACAGCGATTCGTCGCGATTGAAATGACACCCTCAGTTGTCATATCGATAACAGTTAAGTGACACGACAACATCAATCTGTGCGATCGGCGTTTCTTCATTGGAGGCTTTGCGCATTACTTGTTTTTTTTTTGTTTTTTTTTGTCCGCTCCGTTCCTAATCGAAACGTGAATCGATTGATTGCTCATTACAATTACATGTCACTCTCTCAATGAAACATGTAAAGTGTGACAACTGATCCAGTGTATTAATTAAAATTTTAACAAATTCGAGTGTTGACATTGGTTTAATATTAATAAAATATTAATATTAATAAAATTTTTTTTAAGGTCTGCATATGCTCCTTTTTCTCCATAAGTTTTTAATGTATAAATTTTAATTTAATCTATTAATATTCTCAAAAGAAAAGATTTAACGTTCGTAAACATGTTTTTTCGCAAATTCTTTTTCTAAATCACGCAATCACGATGCGTTTCTTTCGAAGATACACTCGCGTGTACGAGTGTATGAGTTACACGATTGGAACACGCAATGTAGTGGCGCTTCACAATTTGTTAGCAACCAGTCGCGATAAAAGGTCGCCATAATTTATATTAGAAAAACAAGCAGCAGAGCGTAAATTCAAATGCGTGTGTTTTCTTTTTTCGTCGTCGATCCGCCAGGATCGTCTTAATTTATCTTTTGCAACTTGCGGACCAGCGCGGCGACAGACCGGTCCAATAACAGTATCAACGTCAGCTCGCCGCTCGGCGATCCTATGGAACAACACTTCGTTCCAGGGTGTTAAGCAGTTAACCGTATAATGTCACACCTATACCGACTGCCTGCCGATCTTGGAATGCGCGATACGTCACGTAATGTGTTTTCGCGCACGCGTTTGCCGCGAGAAAATCGCGTAAATCGCACGGGCGCGAAAAAACCTCGAACCGATATTTATGAGTTGTATCTCGTTAATTTAAAAAAAAAATCGAATTTTTATCAGTCCTCTGCAAAAAAAAAAAAAAAACAAGTCAAAGAAAAATAAGAGAACAATTCGAAGTGTCTTTCTGTTCTTGGCTACTTTCCAGTTTACTTTTACAACTTGAATTATTTCAAAACGAAGGGGGCGTTTGTAACTCTGAAATTTGATTAATAAAATCCTTCGTAACTTGAGTAGCAGATCGCGGAAGAGATCAGTTACTTCTTTCTCTTTCTTTTTTTTTCTCCGTTTATTTTTACATACACGTGCTTATGTAGTGTCAAAAGTAAAATTCGTTCAAAACTGCACAATTAACATGTCTTTACGAGACGGAATCTCCCGAAGTACGTTGTGTGCGACGTACTTCGATAACGCGTGTGTATATCTTCGGACGGTCGTCGAAGGATGCCTCGCGATAACTGTAACTGTATGCAATTAGACGCGCTCTACGTGTCGCGAATAACCAGGATGATTCAGGATCGATCGGATCGCCAAGTCACTTTTGCGATGAGACGCCGTTTGTTGCGAGAATACGCCGGAATGCGTCGCGAGTTCGCGTCATCCCGGTCTCAAAGGACCGTAATTAACTTTCCTCTCGATTACGTCGCGGATTATATGGGAGAACCGTTTTATTTCAATAATTTTCCATCGCATATCCTTTCCTCCTCCCTTTACCTCCCCTCGATGAAGGAAGACTTGCATTCGATTTAATCTATCGAACATTGAAAGAAAGCACTGCTTGATAAATCCAATCAGATCGACTGTCGATGTGCCGCGAACGCTTTTTTTTTTTTCCCTCATCTTTTTCTGGAACTTCCAGTTCCAGTCTCGGTGTAAACTAGTTTTGTGAGACGAGTAAAGAGGAGGAGTGTATCCTCCAGTGATCACATAATCGTACGTTCACCTCCTGTGAGAGCCTACCACCTTCCCTTTTCCTCTTCTTCTTCTTCTCTTCCTTCTTCTACTACTTCTGCTGCTGTTGCTTCTGCTTCTTCTTCTTCCTCATACTCCTTCTCTTCCTCCTTTTCCCTTTTTCTCTCCCTTTTCTTCGATCTTCCTTTTCTTCGTTGAGTTTCTATCTCGCCATGCCAATCTACTATCGAGCATTTTTCTAAGGTCGATCGAATCGTCTTTCGCGCTTCGATGCAGCTACCTTACATGATGCTGCCTCGGCTCGAAGTGACTCGCGTTTGCACAATGTTGCGCGGTCGTGCTCTTTCTCTCCTCTCTCTCTCTCTATCTCTCTCTCTCTCCGCGTTAGAACACGGCGATATAAATAACCATTTTCTTATCTATCTACTTATCCATCTCCATATAAAGAGGAACATACTACGCCTCTCGCGGAGATCGAATTATTTTCAAACGCATTCGGAGAATGCGAGCGGACTGTTAAGCTGGTCTGCTCTCCGAAATACACGTGTACTGAATTTGCGATGCAAACGGCATGCGAGTATCGGAGCAAAATCTAATATACAGTGTACATATATTGTATATTATATATATACACACATACACACGCATATCGTTTGATCGTAACATACGATACGTAAGTAGCTCGCATAGACGTCAATCGCTAATTATCAACTGCTATTCGACATTTTTGCTTGTGTTTTTTTTTTTATCACAAATCGATGTGATGAAGCATTTTCTCCGTAGCGATGTAATTCTGAGATATTTTTCCGATTGAAAAAAAAAAAAGACGGCCAACGACGACGTGACGCGTCGAACGAACGCGGCTATATTTCCGAACGCGTTTGTGAATGAAGGCGAAGCACGCGCGTTCTGCTGTTTGCATGGGGCCAACACGACTGTATTGGCGGGCCCGACAGGTGCTTATTGATGAAGATAAGGCCCGTTCGTTTAACCGAACGGCGTTACTCGATCGCGCCACGCCGCCGCCGCCGCGGCGATTGACGTTGCGATCGTTACGAAGTCGGCGCAATCCGCGATTAAGCAAGGCGCGCAATTATTGATGGTTGTCGCTTATAACGCGATTAATCGAATTGATTCGGCGGCTAATCGTGACGGCAGCAGCTGCTATTTGATCGGCAATGGTATTTCGCCGATCCCTCTCATATACACTCAATCGAGACACGTTTCTATTACGCGCCTCGGATTCCTTTCGATGCCTTGTAGATATATTCGCCGATTTTTGTGATAACAACGCGGATACTGTTACAATCATCATTACGCGGGATAAATCGCTGTACATATTTTTGCCGCGAGAGAACAGAGAGAGTTTGCACGCAGAAAGAATGTAATTGCGCTCTTTCAATTAGACGTAAAAAAAAAAATAAAATAGAAACGAGGCATTTCGAGTTTTGTGGCTTTAACAAGGAAGAAATAAACTCTCTGAATGTGTGTTCGATATCGCTGTATAAACTATCGCGTGAAGCGTATGTCGAACGACTACAAATGAATGCATGGCGCCATCACTCGCGCGGCGTATCCGCAATGACGCAACGAACGATCAATCGGCCGCTCCATACGTACTTTACCATTATCTTAATTCTGAATTTTTTAGGTTTGATATTCCAAAAGTGAACTTTGGATAAGGACGTATTTTTTAATTGATTTTACAATATTAAAACAATTCTGCAAGAGTCCCAGTATCTTCTTTCAAGTGTCTACGATATGTCTTGTTTTTTATTTACGAAAAAAAAAAAAACATTTTTGCACAATTTAATGATTTCTGAAGAGAGATCTTGAAAGGTGCTGGACAAGACATAGGTGCAATTCAGATGGCATGCGGAAGTGTGCTCGCGTATTTTTAGTGCGTACGTTTAGTCTAGACTAAAAAAAAAAAAAATGTTCGAGCAACAATTTGCACGTCTTGAAAGTGCGCGGCTTCGATTGAGAATCGCGAGTAATTAATTTACATGAAGAATTGTTGGCGCGCATCACGGACCGGAGGTTTACGGCGAAAGAGATATATAACCGTTTGACAAAGACAAGACAGAAACGCTATCGCCGCATGCGCGCGGCGAGCATAACTGTGCACTTGGTACAACAGATCGATCATCGTGACATATCTCGTCGGGGCAGGGCATCGCCGGCGTATACGTACGCCGTAAAAGTCTTCGAGCGATAGATTTTTCGGGACCTCCTACAACGAAAGCGCGACGATGCGGCACAGAAAAAAAAATAAAATTAAAGAACAAAAATTTATCGGAGAGAAAGACGAAACTGTTTTATCTGATACATGTGTGCATATGTGCATGTGTAACTTACACATATGTGCATGTGTAAGTGTAAAATGCGAGTTAATTTTGCACGTAACGTTTCGCGAAGTTTTAAAGAGGTTTTAAAGAGGTTTCTTGCGGGAGATTGATAAAAATTCGAGTTGTAGAGTTAACGACGGTTCGAGTTAATAAATGGGATTTGGTTGTATAAAATAATATTATTATTTTCGAAATATACGCAACATTTCTTTTGGATTTTTATAAAAGGTTCGCGCGGCGAACTTCCATCCAGCACTACCGAGCGGATTAACTCGCGAAGAGAGAGAAAGAAGGAACGTGAGATAGCGAAGGGGTTCGTTATCAGCGCGTAGAAAGCGCGCAAAGTTATTGCGCAGTTAAGCGATCGAGCTGTGCTCTAAATCGCGATGTTTGAGGCTGGAGCGGGCCCATCGAAGCGGCTCGGCTCCTGGCCATGGTCCTGGCATGAATCTTTCCGAGCAGCTCGGATAGAGCCAGACTCGAGCTACTCCAATCGAGACGCACCGCCACAATCGCAAAGGAGGAGGAGCGCAAGTAGGTGGAGAAAGAGTTGCGAAACTCTTGCGAGTGTAAGAGACCTACAATTCGCGTAGGTTGTTGCTGCGACGACTCGTTAGATCGGCGGAGGAGAAGCGACCGAGCCGCCTCGAAAGTTACTGCCGCAGTTAACTCCATAACCAAGCGAGTTTGGTCATAACATATATCTTATTTTTACGCTCTTCTGTTTCACGATTAGGTTCCTCTCTTCGAGGAACGATCAATCTCGAAAATCTAATCTTAAAGTACTGCGCGAGATTTGAACGCGCGCGCGAAGATGCCATCGGTACATATCCGCGCGGTTATCCACGCGCGCGAGAGGGAAGAAACCCGATCTCTCCGGCAACGAAGTCGTACTACCAAGTTATCGCTGCAGTTAACTCGATAACCGGTTAACTCCGCGATCGTCGTATCGCAACAGAATTAAGAGCGCGCGAGGAGGTTGTGCGCGGATTGCCGAGTCACGAGGGAAGTCCATATTCTGGAAAGAAGGTCGGGCAATTTATTGGCGCCATCGCCAAGAACTTCGCGCTTCGTATAAGATCGCAATATATCAGAGGTAGTTAAAAAATCGAACTTGATGCACGCGAGTTAATCCACAAACGTTCCGTAAAGTGCGTATCTATTAAAGTGAATAAATCTCTACAATTGTTTTTAACATCCCTCCGGTTTTCGCTCGGTTTTGGCCTTTTAATTTTTTATTTTCTTATTGTATTTACAAAACGAGCTATATTTTTTATTTTCACTTATAAATTTATATGTGAACATATACATCCTGCAACGGCTCTTAATAACCTTAATCATATTCCTCACTTTAAAGATTGATAGAGTCTGACGATTTCGTCATTAAGTTAACTAATTATATTTTTTATTTTTCTACGGTGAAGAATTGATTTCCGTCTCGTCTATTTAATTATTTTTATGGGAAAAAAGTTTGATCCCGAATGTGTCTTGTTATTTCAGATGTTTGTCTTTTAAAATACAAGTAATTATTGGTAATTGTTATGGAATTTTGAAGAGAATTTTATTCGGTTGATGATAAGTGAGATCGCGAGATAGTCTCTCTTTTGTGTGTATGTGGTTGAAAATTTAGCGAAGAGAAAACTCGACGCACACACAGATCGCAATGTCTTAAACTCACCTAACGATGTTCCTGCATGAGCATCGAAGTCTCCGGAGATGTGTTTCTTTCTCAGTTGAAGGCGTGTGCTTCCGCAAGCACTATATCGCCGTAACGCATGTTCTATTAGTTCACTCGTTATACTTATTGGATTTCCAGCTTGAAGTATCGTGCAATAAATATGCAAATGTGCAAATTTTTACTGTCGGAAGAAAATGATCTTCATCGGCACGACCGAACAAATGCGATGCAGTCTTCCTCGAGTAAAAAAATTCCGCAAAACGATAAAATTGTTATAGAATGCACTTGAAAAAACGTTCAAAAAGTTTTATTCGCGCGCGCGCACACACACAGGTTCTTCTTTTGTTAATTATTTTTATATAATCCGTCTGTTGTTTACCATTTTATCTCGGTCGTCCTTTTTCGCGCCTCCCATTACGTTTTCCATCCACGTCCAACAATCTACGACTCTCGTCGTAGCAACAACAGTGTTTCCTTATATCCAACTCGAACAAAAACGAAAAACAGAGTGCGAGATGCGTCGTACAGTTTCCTTCCATAAATCTTCACTTCACTGCATACTTGTTTACGTACAACCCAGTTCGTGGGACGTTCGCAGAAAGAGAGCGACGGAAAATGCTAAAACTGTAAACGTCTAACTGTATCTTCTGCGAGAATTGGAAAAATCATCGTATAGGAAGAGAGAGAAAGAGAGAGAGAGAGAGATCATTGATCCTTGATCCTTGTAACGACGAGGCCTCCGGGATCCTCGTTTGCCGGAATGATTTTTTGTCTTTCCGCTCGATCGATTCCGACCGGCGTGGCGCGGTGATCACAGCCGACTCCCACTTCCTCGATCACTCGTCCAGCAACCCCGCGGCGTAATCCAACTCGGCACGCACGTCGGAATCCGAACGTACTGCGTGGATCGTGATCGTGCGCGAGACGAAACGGTGTTGCGGCAGTGTCGCGGCGCGCTCTCGAGAATCTGCCAGAAAAATTTTTCGCAATACATATTTCGAGACGCATTCGATCTATCCGAGACATTTTACAGCGACGAGCCACACCTTCGCAAATTGATTCAGAAATGCGGACTCGTCGTTGTCTTCGATGATGATGTGATTATCAAAAACGTAACACGATGGGAATTTCATAAATTTGAGTGAACGGGTATACAAAAGATATACATTTTCACTGTAAATTTTTTTTTATCTTTCTCTCCTTCTCTCTTTCCTTCTCTCTTTCTCGACACATTCTCCAACAAAATATACTGTTATGTATCTCTCTGTATGTTGTCGATATTCGGATCGCAATTTAATTTGAACAGCGGGACATCGATTGATCAGAAATGGAATAACATGAATTTAGGATCGAGATCGATCAAATACAAGAATTATGCGCGAATCGTCGTCATTGTGGCTTTTGTTATCTCACATTCGTTATAGCGAAGCAAACTGTAGAGGAAGAAAATTCATTCTCGCGGACTTTTCTTCCTCCGTCGCTCTTTTCAACCACTATATACATGACAGCTCGAGTGTAGTACGCACGATTATTCGCCTCGGCCGACTCGGGATCACCGGAACGAAAACACGGTCGGCCGCATACATCGGTTTTTTTTTTTTTTCGAACTTGCGCGCGTGAAAGAGTTCGTTCGAATGAGATTGTCAGAAGAAAGTGAGAGGAGAAAAAGTTGCGACGGACTCGCGGCGAATTATTATCTGTCCTGGGGCAACTTCAACACTCCAGCTCGTCCAAGCATCAGCGAGCGACTGAGGGCTGCAGACAGCGGGCCCAGAAACGGAGCCCGACGTGCCACGGCCCCGGCTCTTGAGAGCTCCCCGCGCGCGCTCCGTGTTTCAGGACCAGTTCGGTCGCTTCGCCGCTGCGAGGGAAGGATGCCGCGCGCTCTCCGCGCGGAGGACTCCCCACCTGCGCTCGGGGACCTATGTCCTACGTCCTACGTCGTGCATTCCGAGTCCTGCGCGAAAGAGAAGGTCTTTTTCACCTGATCTCGACGCGCGCGCACGCATTTCGCATTCTCGATCAGAACGCGCGAAAAGATTGCGCGCATCTCTTCCGGCGCGTGACGCACGGTGTGAGATTAGGTCTAATTTTTCAAATAAACTTCATTTTTTTTTTTTTTTTTTTTTACGCGCGTCAGAGAAAATTTAATGTGCGTAATTGAATGTTTTGTAAAACGACGTTGTTTTTAAAAGAGGAAGGAGAACAAGAAAGAAGAGAAATATATCGTAAATTAGTAGTGAGTCAATCAATTAATCCGCGCATCCTGAATGGAATAGCTCGCAAACAACGTGACGCAATAATTCGTGTGTAGTGAAGCTGTGGATTCGCCTAACTCGCGTGTTCTCTTCCCCCGCGTCCGTTTCCTGCTGCCAATCGCGTCATGTGCCTTCTGATGGCCCACCTGGCCCAACCTCTTCGCGTCCGACGGGAGCCAATCGCGTGTCTAACGTACGATCTAATGCTTTGCTCGTAACGGGTGTCGAAAGTGGAGGGAGATCGTCGCGCGCGTGGACGAGCCGCGCTCGAGTAGAGTTAGATCGTCGCGTTCCCGTGTCCGTTATCATTCATTATCGCCTCCATGGACCGGAGAGAATTCTGTATTTGAAGTTCTTTTTTTCAGAATATGAGAGACAAATCAACTTTTGATTGCCTTTACTCACCATCGAAATTCTCTCGTGTGATCGAGGCAAATGAATTTTGAAGAATTTGCGTGCGAATTTTTTTTTTTTTTAATTTTTGTTCAGGTTCAATATAATATAAAACACAAAGCGAGGGGGTTAAGCTCCCTCTTGTTTATAAATTACATAATTTTATCGAAGATATACACGAGCGTATACGAAAGCGCATGGGAGCGTCTTTTGAGATTGGTACGAGAATCAGGTTCTGTAACTCGCCCCATCCATCACTAACCCGGACAGCCAGATGTTCGCAGGGGGTACAATGGTCGTGTAAGGTATTACCCCTTCGTGCATAATGCCGCTGGCAGAAATTATCCAGCCAGCACCCTCCGCACGTCGGAGCCGCTCTTTGGACGTACAGAAAATTTTGGATTTTACGTCTCGTAGCGTCTCTTCTCTTTCTGTGAGACGCATAGCCGGGTGTCGGGAAAACTGCTTCTCTTGATCGTCTCCGCGCTTCACGATCAGCCGCGCGTAAAATGAGCAACTTTGTTGATGAAAATATTGACCCTAATTCCAAACCCTGGTTTTCTTTCTTCACCTCTCAAAAAAAAAAAAAAAAAAAAAAAAAACATCTGGCATCTTTTCTCAAGTGTCCATATGATCTAAATGTTGTTATTTAACGAAGAAACAGTCTATTTAATTTCAATGAGTTTTAAAGAGAGTTTGGGGAAAGATGCTGAACAAAAAAAAGATTCAACGGATTTAGGGGTGACTTAATCGATTCAATGCTTTCAGTCTCTGGTTATGTCTCGCACATTTGTTTAAATTGCTCTCTTGTAATAGTCGCGTCTCCAGACACGAGTTGCTGAGAAAACGCTATCTAGATAGGAACACAAGATATATATAGATCGTAGAGCGATTATCGTAGCTTTTTCTCTCTCCCGCTCTTTCTTCCTCTCGAATATATTGTCTCTTACATCCCAGAGGAACACATCCTCTGCAAGACAGAACTCTGCCGCAGGTGGTACGGCCCACGAAGTGCGCGGCGCGGCAAAGCGTTTTCGCATCACACACGCATCGCCCGCTGACCGGTTCAAACCGTCGCGTTTGTGCCAGACCACGACGGTCGGGGCCCCACCGATTTACCGTGGGAATGAAGCTTTCAATTAGCTGCTATACGGCGCGAGCTAAACGATTAGGCGGCAATTAATCGAGCAAAGTAATGAATTAATTGTTTTTTTTTTTTTTCAGGAAAGACAAGAATATAATTATGCAATTTTTTATCTGTACAGAGGACATTGAAGAAATGCATGCGCAAACTTCGTTTACAAAATCTCTTTTGCAAAATTCAAAATAAACGTGTCATCCGGTTTGTAGATCCTAAATATTTCTCTCTTCAAAAAAACGCGCTTAGATAATCAAGTCTAATAACTCTTTAATGTCGTTCTGAAGATGAATTTTTTGCTCGAATTTTCTGCTCAAAGTTTTCTACGCCAAGTAACGTCGCACGTGTACATATGGTGTTTTTCAAATTTTGTTAAGATAATTCCACGGAAATGGTTTTTTCGGTCCGATCGGCAAGAGGTCAGCGACAACACGGAGCAATGTGCAAACGTTAAAGTGCGTTTACTGCAAAAGCACATTGTGCAAAAGCAAATCTATCAAGGGGATAGATTCATACCGCGCCGATATGGATACAATTACGAAATGGCTCACTACTTGCTGAAGAAGGAAGAATCCAATAACACGGAAAAGTACGCGATAGATATTCGCAAGCAGGTATGTGCAAACGCACAAAAAAAAAAAAAAAAGAATATACCTACGTGTGTTTTTCATATAATTCTTTTTGAAGAACAGATCGATTCGCTGGACGTTACGTACCAACGTGAAGCAATGCGAACAATGATGTTGAAGCACAGCTTCATATCGGGTAATAAATTTTGTACGGGCGTATTTTTTGTTTGTTTGTTTGTTTTCTTCATGTGTAGTAATCAAATGTTCGAATTTTTATTTCGCTCGTGTTATAGGTCTCGGTCAAAAGAGGATTCTCAGTTTCTCAGATGTTACTTCGACGAAACAACTGCTGAATTCGAATTCCTTCGAAACGAACGGAAGTTGGAAGTGCATACCGCGTAAAAAAAGTTTGATAAAAAGAGAACAAATATTATACATAACTAACGAGGAAACGGGTACGTCGCTATTACAGTTTCGAATCACGATTGACTGCTCGACTCTCGTTAGTTAGAGATGTTTTTTTTTTTTTTTTTTTTTTTTTTTCATCAAAAACGTGTGAAAATATACAGTAATAATGGCTCAATGGTGCACGTTTTGAACGGAGATTATGGCAAATGGAGCAACGACGGTAAGTGTTAGACACGTGAGATGAGATGTATGTACGTGTGTATTGAATTTTTAATTTGTCGTAACTTAAGTCTCTCAAAGAAACAGAAAAAAATCAATTTTACACAAGAAAGAACGTGTTTCTGATTTTAACATATATGTGTAAAATAGAGATAATATTAATATATAATATACACACTTGTTATTATTTTAGGTAGTAAATTGGCAATTTTCGAATATGATTCGTATGATTTGTCGAGACTCATGGTGTACGATGTGGAGAAGAAAAAGTCATTGTGGATGAAACTTTTGATTTGTAACACGAGGTCTGGTGAAGAGAACGTTTGCATTCAGTGCATCTGCTGGTCTCTTCACGACCGTCACATCGTCGTGTAAATATCCCCGACACTTTTTATTATTTTTCTCTTCTCAAATTTCAAATCGCAATGAAATTATATAATAACAATAATAAAATAATGTGTGTGAAAATATTAAAGAGAATGTCAAACGAAACATAATGAATGAATATTTTACATAGCGCTTGCGAGAACTTGATATTAGTATATGAATCCGGCACGGGCGAGAGGCTTCGCTATATTTCCACTTATGCAGATGATATCTTGACCCTGACTTTCTCGCCAAATTTCAAATATCTCATGTTAACTTCAAAGGACGGAACCGTTAAAGTGTATTTCTGGCCGGAATTAACCATTCATTTCATTATTTCGACTCTTCAATCCGTACAGGTGATCTTTTTAAATCTTTCAAACGTTAATCAAAGCTTTTCCGTGTCCTAATATAATTCTATTTCATCTTACCATACTTCATGACTCAATCATTGATATCGAATACACTCGCGGACGTTACGAAAAAATAACGTGCATGATAGAAAATGAGAAAAAAAATAAAAAAGCATTCTTACTTGACCAGGCGGTCGCTTGGCATCCGCAAGTGCCCAATCTGGTTTGTTTAGGGAAATCAAACGGGATATTGACATTGTGGAACGTCAATACGAAAACCACGACGGGATTCGCGCGCCCTAAATTAAATGGTTGCGTGGAAAATCTCGCTTGGAACAAACTGAGCGGCGAGTTGCTCGTTCACTGGACTTATAAAGAGGGAGACAAACGATACACCATTGTTACGGTGCTCGCGAGTTTCGATCGGGTCGTCGATGTGATGCCGATAAACCGCGAACTAAAGGTCTCCTTTTTGAAATTTAACTCCACGCACAAAGAAATAAGTATGTAACTTTTTTTTGTTTTTTTTGCGGTGACAATTAAGCTTCCTAAACTGATTCGTGTCGCAGCTACAATAAATTCCGCGGCTGAATAGACTGCGAAATCAATGGTCGTTATTACCGTATTCATATTTTTGAAATAGATAAAAAGTAAGGTAGAAAATTAACAAATATCGAGAGTAAAAACTAATTTCTATTTTAATTACAGTAGCCGTTAAATGTTGAAATGAATCTGAAACGACTGAATAAATTCAGGAAGGTTAATTTAGATTCAAAGCAATCAAGATTTCTTTTTTAATTTAAGTTTGAACATCGGGAAACTTGTTACAGTAATGTATTCCGATGATTTCTTTGCAATATGGAACTTTTTCGGCAATGAAAAACCGCCTCAAAGCCGATATTCATCTTTCTACAGCTCGAAACGGCGCAGACAAGGAGTTATTATTCACAATCAAATTAGATAATTTATACGTGGCATGCAGCAAGTGTTATCGCGTAAGGTCGATATGAAGGTTTTTAAAATTGATGCAACAAACAGCTCGAAACATTACCAACTTTTCTTGTTATCATTACGCTTGATAGCGTACGAAAATGTGAATGATCTTTAGGTCTTGCGTTTTGAGCTGTCACATCGAACGAACTTGTACATACTCGTGTACATACATATCTCAAGTGAGCAGAATGTTGTTTGATAAACCTCTTGGTTAATTTACTTGATACCTGCGAAGTTTGTTTAAACTCTGGAAGCTAAAAGTAATCAAGTACAGTACAATAAAGCTAATTTCTAGAAAAGAGATTAGATCCGTACTAGGCATCTCGCGCATAAAATATATTATTTCCAGAATTATTTTGCTTTTAAAATAAATTTTTATACGTTATTCTTATATAAATTTACTATTTGTAGAACTTAAAAATTATAAATACTATTATTATATGTAACATAGATATGATTTGTACACAATTTTAGCTTGTTGTTTACAAGTAATTCATATGTATCATGCATTGCTCTATATGTATCATGCGTTTTTCATTTCTAATAATGTTTTTAATGATTTTTTTTATATGTACATTATAATTAAAAATCGTATATGCAGATACTACGTTGTTATTAAAATTTAAATATAATAATTTAAATATACGTTTTGTTTGATATTTCAAAAATAATTTCTAAAAGATTATAACTACACGTGTGTGCCCGTCGCGTGCTTTTATCTGTCTCAACCATAAAAACTATACTTTCAAAATGAAGAATAGAAGATAGAGAAACTAACAAATTATTATTTAAACTTAAAAAAAGCAAACAATTTGCGGTTGTCTTAAATTTTCTTCACATCTTCAGTTATATGCAATTATAAATTTTTAAGACACACACATATACATGAGACGCATCAATAATAACATGCGAGCGCTGCTATTGCCAATAATACTGCTCCCATAGCTCGTTCAACCACCCACACGCGAACACGCTGACACACGCGACACGCCACGGGAGAGAACACGCGCGATTTCGCAACGCGCGAAGAATGCCGCGGCGAGTGCGCAGCCTGCGCGTCGCGCTGCGCTGCCGCCGCCGTCGTCGCGCGCGCGCTCATATTCGCCTTGCAATATACTTCGCTTCGTCCCGGCATCCGGATTCCAAGCCGGACGGAAACCCCGAGAGCGAATCGGATAAGACTAGGAAGACCGGATTGCGGAGCGGCTGTGCGCGGCGGCTCTTCGAGAAGTAGGGAAATCGAAATCGAACTCGATGAGATCTCTCGAATTTCGAGACTGCGTGTTGAATGGATACACGCGCGTTCTTTCACTCGCGGAGAAAGAGTCCTCTAAAAAGGAGGTAGGTAGGCCGGAATTCGGTAGTAACGGTATTACATCCGGCGGGAAGCGGGTGCAGGCGGACGTCCTTGATTCGACGATAGCGATCGAGACTCCCTCGGCTCTTTCGTCCTCAACCCGTCCCTCTCGACTCTCCGTCTGCGATTGGACCGCGACGGAACTGGATTGCAAGACTGGTCGCGCAGTCACGTGTCGATGACTTTAGCAGGAATCGATGACCGGGGGAGGGAAGAGGGAGTCAGTGCTCCTTCTTCTCCCGCGATTAGACGGGAAGAAAAAAAATTCGCACGAGTGCCCACGCGCGTATTTTGCATATATCGTCGTCCGTATATTCGGCGTGTCTCTTCGCTGCAGCACGAAATGTTGCAGGAATATTATTTTGCAATCGTACGTTGAATTTTGCGTTGTATATTGATACACGCGCAGAATGAAACATCACGTCTGTATTTTAACGCGCAAATAAATAAATCTTTGCTCCCTCTACCATATAGACAAGAACACCGGGCGAATTTCACCCCGCGAAAGATGCAATGGCCTCCGTTACCTTCGTTCGTGCGAGAGAGTGTACGGGATCGTGTCGCGATACCGTGAATTTACGACGGTCACCGAGCGAATCCATTTGTTTCATCTGCATCTGCTTAGCACGCTAATACCACGCTTTCCTCGTATTCCCTTGCCCTGCGTCGTTAAAGCACTTTTCTTTTCGAGTGAAGGAAATCACAAACTGCCGCCTTCCGATACACGTACATAAAACGTGATACGTCCGTCACGTAAACTATCACAGTGTTGCGAATATACGTGTTATTTATTAATTATATCGAAAAAAGAGTATTATAATTAAAAATCTCGCGTTTTTGTTCGAAAATGCAAATATAAAAGTTACTCCCGAACGATGTGTTTTATTGCAGTAATTTTTGTTAAATTAAAAAAAAATTTCTATATCCGATGTAGATTTTCGAGATGCAAACTAACCATCCGATGTAGACTTTACGAATTATTACGTGTATTAATTTAAAACTATAGTTTTCGCGCGCGTGACTGACTTATAAGCGACCTTGTGTGTGTTACGTCTCTCTTGGGTATAAAAGTTATTGTATCGAAAATATTTTCGTTGAAACTTGTTGACGCGTACGAACATTTCTTCGCGAAGACATCGCAGTAGAAAATTTATTAAAGTTATATAATTTTAATTTAAATTGTACGTGTTTGCAAGAAGATGAAATTCAATTTGAAATTCTTTCGAATTCTCTTGCTCAATTTTTGAAGAATTGTTTAACGAAGGATCCGATAATCAGAACAAAATCTGACGTAGCGAGAGATCTCAGATGCTAATAGCGAAAGCGGATTGCATTCCTGCAGTTCACGCTATCGTTTATCTAAGTTCGTTAGTATGGAACAGAACGGCATTCCTCGGGGAATCTTTATGTCTAGCGGTCGTTTTGCAATTGATTCTCAAGCGTTTTGTAATTTAACTTTAAAACCGTACCCTATACGTGTTTTCCACGGATGTGTGTATGTCCTCTTATATTGATTTTTTTCCCCTCTCCTGATATGGGTCACAGTCTCTCCCTTCTACATCATTCGGTAATTAAATTTCGATGTTGTATTACGAGATGGAACTGTTGTAAATTACTTGTAACGAGACGTTAGCGATTGTTCGAAAAGACGTTAGCGCGCTTCGAAAATTCAGAAAAAGTATATATTTAAAAAATGATTCTGTAACGAAACGTAATTTTTCTTTAGACGCTTTTACATCTCCAAGAGACATATTGTAAGCCACGCAAATGAAACAAAATACGAGAATTTGTTCTTGTACAGTAAACATGTTAAAAACTCCGGTTGTTTTGTTTTAACAAAAAGACAAATGTGTAAAAATATAAAATCAAGGTGAAAGGAGAGAGAGATGCTCGACTCTATATAAATTTAAATTATATAGTTTAGATATTTTGTTCGACTATCGATTTGACTGTAAATACCGTTCTTGCCGACTGCTTCGGAGTATCGTAATTTGTCACACTGAATCCTGGTGCGCGAGCGAACGTCCTGTCTTCAAGTTCTGCAAGATCGATCGAGTCTGTTGCGTTGACGAGATAGTAACGTCACCCTTCGCTTGGTGAGGACAGGATACGTACGCGAAATTTGAAGAGCATTGAGAGAATATGAATTATATATCTTCAATTGATTGATTTACAACAATAAAAAAAACCCAATTTATTTGTCGAGCAATACGATCGTACGTTGAAATCTTTGTCGAAATTAGTTGAATTAAAACTTGTTTTCAAACCGCACGTATACAAATAGATCTGTTAATTATATGTGCCTCTTATATTTTGACATTTTTCGGCAGCGCAGCAGTTACACGACCGTCAAGTCGAACAATTCGCATTGACAAGTGTACAATGCTTTTGCAATGATATTGCAAAGTGCGCTTTCTGTCGAGATTTCACGGGTAATTTATAAAGGAGCATTTTATAAAGGAAACTTGTGAAAGGTGCAACGAGGGCGTGGTCGGCCATTCACGGTTGACCACTGGCCCAGTGGGTCCAGTTTACGGTCGAGCGATTGCGACATCGTCGTATCGACAGCGCCGGTCAACTGGTTCGACCACTGGCGATTATTCGATATCCGCCAACCTCGTTCTCGTAATTTTCTGACTTTGTGCAACTTGCCCCGTAAATATATATACATATATGTAACGTCGTTCTCTTTAGAGCTTGAGAAAATTGCACGGTGATTTTTCGCGAGTCGAAGAGAAGTTTGAAAGATTCTTTATCACTTTTCAGGAGAAAGAATAAATACTTATTGTAATTCTCTTCTGATTTCCAAGCAAAGAATTCGTTACATTTTTCTGCGAGCTTGTTTGCGCGCTATATGTTTTGCAAGCGTATCGCTTAGATAGTTCTTATATCGCTTTTATTTATATGTCCGAAATGCAAATTAGAAATCTGGAGTTGTGCATGTAGTCGAACGATATGATCACCACACATGTTTCGTAATCGTCTAATTTTAACAAACTTATCCGAAATACATTACATCGCGTCGCAACTTTATCAATCGTGATTATATCACGTGACGCACATATATATACACACGTATATACAAGCACGTATATGTAACACATATAGATTTTTGCTTATTTTTATTTATTTTAAAATCTAAATACGGAGATTAAAGTAATTATCTCATTAAAAAGCGGCGAAAAATTTATGCGATAGAAAGCGGATCGAATGTTTTCGCTTTTGTGTGTTAAACGCGTCGAGAAGTCAGTCTTTCGTGGATCAGAGAGAGAGAGAGAGAGAAAGAGAGAGAGAGAAGGGATTAAATTTTAATTTTCGCCGGATATTCTCGATAAAACGCAAAGCTAATCCGAGCTAACGCGCCACCCCGCATCTACTTAAAGTTGATCGACTTCAGTGACGCATTCTCGGCTTGAATGCCAGACAAATGTCAGTTGCCGCGCTTGTTTCGGAGCAAAAAAAAAATGAAGATAGCGAGATAACTAATATAATCGCATAACAGATTTCACACATACACGTGTAAGACACACGCGCGATATATCTTTCTAACGATCAATCGGCGGAGCATCGACTGTCGAGGCGACTTTAACTCTCCGGAGCGCATTGAAAGGGGAGCGCATTTTGCTTCGTTGACTCCGATATAACAAGTTAAGGCTTTTTTTCACATCATGCAATATTTATCGCTGCAAGAAATGTAATTCTTTGCATGCACGTTCCTGAGAAAATAGCTAAACATTGCATGTGACATAGTGTAAAAGAGTCTTTATTTACCTAGATTGTAAGTAATAAATTATTCTGTTAGAATTATTTATAGAAATGGACGAACAACCGAAACATCGGCCGTATCCACTATTATAAATAAGCGCGACTAGAATAAAAAAAATCTCTTTTCTATTCATAAAAAAGCAATTAGCATATATATTTCCAATCTATCTTATATAAATCTTGTCAAAAGAGAAGAGAGAGAGAAAGATCATGTGCATCTCCGAGCTATTATGCAGACGCGTCATCGCGACGATTGCACGTCAAGTTTGTGCAAAATTGATTATTCGTTGGAGAAATCATTTCCGGTTTGCTTCTCGAACGGGCGTAAAGCTTATGCGCTGCCAGTTCGCCGCTCGGAAAAGATATGACATTATTGAAGCGAGCTATCTCCGCGCCGCTAACAACCCAGGTACACCCGGAAACATGCAAATATCACCGTTCCGAATACAGGACGGTTGCATAAGTACGCGATAGCGGTTAATAATCGCGCGAACCACTGTGGAACACCGCGCGGTTCCAAGTTATTTCACGCTCGACGAATCGCGCGCTTTATCATGACAAAAAAAAAAAGAGGAAAAAAAATATGTACTCGTGCGCAAAGCTTTGCAAACTCGCATTTTTACACCAGTCCAGTTTGGGATAGTCCTTCGTCCTGGCCGTTTCTGTGACAAGCAGGTAGAGAAGAGAAGATAGTTATTTAAAAAAAAATTTCTCTCTCTCTCTCTTTCTTGGAATGCTTATTCGTACAAAAAACTTCGCTACAGAAATCTGTCGGCGATTCCGTCATTCCAAAATTTTATTTGCAAATTAGCGCGAGATTTGATATTTAATGCGATTTTAACACTCGCAACCTTGCCTCGCATGTTTATTTAAACGAAAAAAATCTTTTTATCAAACAATCATTAAGGCGTGCTACTTTCATGGCAATTTGATTTCGGCGGCATTAAAAGTCTTCAAATGATCCGATCTTTTTTCCTTGACCGATTTCTGGAAGTTTTTTAAAACTAAATAAATACACACACGCATATCTATGTATATGTATATATGTATATGTTATACATAAAT
This sequence comes from Pseudomyrmex concolor, assembly GCA_014839585.1. Taxonomy (NCBI): domain Eukaryota; kingdom Metazoa; phylum Arthropoda; class Insecta; order Hymenoptera; family Formicidae; genus Pseudomyrmex; species Pseudomyrmex concolor. The sequence goes on from QVOB01014515.1 coordinate 62,739, forward strand.
ATGTTATACATGTGATACATATGCATATAAGCAAAACCGTACTACATATAAGAATGTTTCCATATTTGACTGTTTTATGGTCTCTTTCGGAGAAAATTGCGCTCAACTTTTACGCGAATAAGTTTCTGACATGTGTCTCGCATAATCGGAGAAACTGGTTAAGGTTACAAGTGAAACGCGCGGAGCTTATCGAAATTCGGTTCGCTTTGCAACCAGCACGCGAAAAGAGAGAGAATTGAAGTGTCGATGTTCCGTCGGGTCTGATATGACTTTGCTATAACCGTATTATTTTTTAAGCGCGCGGGGGGGTTGCGCGATAAATATTCAACGCAATCAAACGCAAATAATGTTCGATTTAAATCAGCAATAGATCAAATATTTTCATATACAAAAATAATATAAAAAATGTATTATAATTAATGTATTATAATTAAAAATACAATAATAATACAATAATTAAGAAAATATTGTATTATATTCTAATTAATACATAAATGTACGCGTAGCGTTTATTTGTGTACATTAACATAATTATAACGTATTATAAAACATTGTATCTTTCTTGTGTATCTATGTGGTGGAAAAACCTGTTTAGCGAGTTTCTTTTTTTTTTTTCTTGATTAAAATGCAAAACAGACCGCGCGCACTTATTGAAGGAGTTAAAAGTTGAATTAAAAATTGCTGCATTTTCTTGATCGTCGAAAATACATATGTTTCTTATTTTGAGTAGTACACGTACCTAATTGTGCGTTCCGTACTTTAATTGTGTTGCGAAATCCTCCATTTCATCACTCCACATGACATTGTAGATACCGATTGAATCGTAATACCGGCTATACGATAACAATTACAGACGCACACGCGCTATCAATGCGTAAAACCTGGGCTTCGCAACAGCTAATCAGTGGAGCCGTGTCAATTAAGTAAAGCACATAATGTCAGAATTGATAGTTTGCTTGTTTTAGCTTTATCGAAAAGACACCGCAACTAATCAAACACGCTGTGGCAAAAAACAACAAGTCATAGATGAGTAAGTAGAAAGATGAAAAAAAAAAAAAAGAAAGAAAAGAATATCAGGAATAATTATAGTTTACTTAAAAAAAAAAAGTCACTGATGATTCAACAGGTAATTACAAACGTCTCGTGTTTACACCTACAGATATCAGGAAGAATAATTTATTGTCGCGAATATAATTTACGACGTGTAAACGGAAAAATATACATGAGGAACTTCTAGAGTTACACTATTTATCCTTTTCGTCGTAATGAACACACAAAAAACAATGTCGTGCATCTTTGTTAACGATGTATTTGACATGTACATGTACATATGTGCGTGCGTATACTCATATTGGCTGCCGGATAAGACAAGAATATCTCGCGTTAATAATTCAGGAATAAAATTTGAATGACCGAATCCTCCGGCAAATTTGCAGCGAGATTATTTTTATAAATAATCCGAGAGGGATATTTTTGGAAGTGAACGTCGAATTTTTGTTTTTATTAAATAAAAACAATTTTACACATTTACCGATGTAGGAGATTTTTTCTAAAAATAAGACGAGCTCGCGAGCTTTGTTAATAAAAGTCGACAAAAAAAAAAATATTTTTGTCGTTGATTTTGCGAAACACGTTGCGGATAATTATGCGGGCGGTTGAAAGAATGGAAAAAAAAGTGTCTTCTGTGCAGCTGTGGATACGGACCACCTACTTTTTGGAACGTACACACGCCCGTATAGGTGTGTCAATCGAGAGCGAGGTCGAGATAAGCTGCTTAGGTACAAGTCGAGCTTGCGCAATAAAAGAAAATAAGACTGTGTGCCGCCAGAGTAATAAATCGCGCTTTTCCACGTCGCGGCTTTTTTTTTAACGCAATCATCCCCGAGATTTTTCGTTGATCAAAATCCTAACACATGCCTAAGCGTCTACTCTAAGAAATCTGGGTACTCGTATTTATGCGTCTTTCTGTCTCTCTCTCTCTCTCTCTCTCTGTGTGTGTGTGTGTGTGTACGTGTGTGTGGTTTTATCTTATCTCGTAATTAAAAATAAATACCGGCCGGCCATACACGCGTAGATTGATCTTGAAATTGAATTAAAAAGAAAAAAAAGATCAAACAAAGCCAAACGCTGTGTTGTTGAGCGCAAAATTTTTTATTCTCTCAATCTGCGAAACTGAACTGTATGTTTTGGCTTTAAATATATTAGTCTATCGGAAGCCAATAAAAATCTCAAAAAAGAATTGGTGTCAAAATTTTGTAGAGAGATGTCGCGATAAATTCTAGAAATTAGTAAAATTAATAAATTAGTAAAATCATCTCTCGCGGAGATATTTCTTCGATCGTTATGACATTTGATCTCGTATCGTATGGTAATCAGCGAACTGATCGCTCGTGTGTGGAAAGTAACAATTTCTCTGAGAGATACGAGTGAATATATTCGAAATACAAGTATTAAATGATCGAAAGCGCGAGTGATGTGAGTTTAAGCCGCAGGTAACTTTACTCCCGAAGAGTAGATCGCGCGATATCGAGTGAAAAGCGGCGAGAAACAATCGTTTAAATCGGCTTTGAGTAAGACTAAGAGAGACTCGGCATATCGAATTGCTCTCTTGTCGCGTCTGGGCAAGTCTCGAGACAGCCGAGAAGAGAGTCCGTCGCGCGCGATCTCCATTGCGCGCACATCTCTTCGCACACGATAATACAATACACGCTGTCATCTTCGCTACGAACGCCAAGAATAAATCGTAATTAGCATAAGAGAACGCTAATCTATTATTTTCCGATCGATAAATCCTCTTTTCTCTCCCGTTCCATCTCAAAGCTGCTGACGCTTCAGTCTGCGCGAAGAGATCGCTTGTATGCAAATTCGCGCGCTCGAAATTGTTGCGAAACCAATCCGACAACGAATGTAGTCTTTATCAAATGCATGTGCGCGGAGATTACCTCTTGACCCCGATTGCCTATCGTTCACCTTCGCGCTATACAAAAATGGTCGATCTCGAAAAATAATGTTTTCGATAAGGAACACAAAAATTACAGGGAGAGAATAAATCATACATCGTCTGAGAGAAAAAGAAAATGTGTTTTCGCGGTTTTTTAAATATCGAATACCTTGTGTTTCGCGCCGAAGATTACAATAAATAGTTTGTTACAAATATTTTTACTCATTTGTTCCGTTTTCGGAACCACTTAATGTAACATTTTTCATTTCGCTTTGATTCCATTCGTGATGTGAGATCGCACAAAGAAATAAAAGTGGAAAAAATCTGAATTGAGATAAAAGTTAAGGACGATTTATATGGTCGCCGATAATGAAATTGATTCTCGCGAGGCGGGAGGATTGTGAGTTTATGGCGTTTTTGCAACAGGCAATTTAATTACGACTAACGAACATTCCTAGGCGAGTGAATTTTTCCGCCGACGTGCCGCGAGCGAGCCGAAGCGAGTCGAGCCCGACTCGAAAGTTTCTAATGAGTTTCACCGATCGGCGCGAGAATGATTTATATCTCTCGTACGTATCGCGCGAGAGTATGACGCGCGAGCGTTATAGACCGATCTATTGATAAAAACTTCGAGCGATCGATGGACCGATCGTGCGTTTCGCGGCTGGTTTACGAATAAACTTATCAGAAATCGTTGGAGCGAAACACACACCGAAGTCGTCGATCATTCGCCGCTCGCCCGTAATCGCCGATCAAGAGGTTAATGGGACAGGATTTAGCAACTTCAGCAAAAGAGCTCTACTGGCTCTGTGGTCTCGACACTACAACTTGGACTCGACTCTATTTTCAGTACAAATTTTTTAATAAATAACAATGAAGTACACATCGCGCGATCGAGAAAATTATCGTTCCCATTTTTCTCAATCGACGCTTCGGAGAAGGACGCGGTAACACAGACACGCGTGCGCGCACATTGTTGTTTTACTCGGGCATGAGTTAATCAAAAATGTTTTTATTGAAAAATAAATTTATCCGCGATGCAGCAACCGCGGTGCGCACCTCTGTGTGTGTGTGTGTGTGTGGATGCGGACCGTGCGCGCGAAGAAGACACATTAAGACGTCGTTACGTCCCGATAATTGCTTCCGCACAGCCGCTTCGTGCCAAATATTTGCACATCTCCTCTCATCGCGTCTCGCCTGTTCTCGTTGCTATACTCGCGTTACACGTGTGTAAATACGTACAGGCGCACGGATGTGTGTTAACAAGTGTGTCGTAATCGGCAAGGTCGCTGTGGAAACGCTGACGTCGAGCCACGACGTCGGTTTTTTTTTTTTTTTTTTTTTTTTCGCGATCTAGAGAGAGACCAATTGGCACGTAGATATTGTGTTTTATCTTTTTGTTTTAATATCTCGCTCTCACTATTATCTCGCAACACTGATTCCCGCCGAGAACCGATTCTTCCGCGTTTCGTATCTTTATTTTTCTTTATTTAACAGGGAGAGAAAGAGGAGATATTGGTCGAAAACAAGAGAGATGAGTTTTGGAAATTTTAATATGAAGCAATAAAACAAAGACATCAGAATGGGATTTGAGGTTCTACATTTATTACAGTTTCAAGTATTTGTCTTTAAAATTTTATGCAAAAAAATTCATCAGTGCGGGCCACTTTTTATTTTAAAATTTAACGGCACCAGAGCATTTAACGAATCTGGAGCAATTTATTATCCCATACCGTGTAAGACTGTAACTTTGTAATATAACGAATTTCGAAAACTCGCTTTACAAACGTGTTCTAGAGGACATTTTACGAGTCAAAAGGAGAAACGTCGATTTTTCCGACTCGGAATTTCTCTCAAACGAGATAATCAAAACGAGATACTTGACATTGTGTCACAACGACGCGACAAAATAATTCTTCTTGAATATCTCGGCGCGCCTCGCGGTGGTCTGAGCGTGGCCGTGCATTGTCAGCACATAGACGTTACTTTCTCTTGCTTTCGTTGATTTCATAACGCGACAAGAAACGCACGTCTTTATTTAACGCAGCGCGCGCGTATATACGCGATCGCTTTGTTATCCGTGTCGAATAAAATTGGCCGTGCGGCAACAAAAGTCGAACAGAGGAAACGGGACGGTTGTTGTATTGCGCGCTTCGCTCGTTGTTCTGCAGATCTCATCGCGGTTGGGCTCTCGCGCGTTTGACGGCGGAGAGAAGGTCTCCCGACGAGAGGAACATCCTGATCGGGCTAACTGTAAAATGGCGGTTCCGCTACTCGACGCAACAGAAAAGAAAAAAAAAGGAAAAAAGAACGTCTCGGTGTCTCGACAAGCCTCAACCAAGGTGATTGCACGGCCTTGTGTCACGTGTGCGTCCATTAGTGTCGCAGTATGCAGGGTACGTAGAGGGTATATATGTACAGAGAGCGACTATACATATATATATACATGTATATATGTATATAATATACACACACATAACACAATACTCGTGTGCAGCGCCTTCCGCGCATCTCTCACGCTTAGCGAAGATCGTTCTCCTCACGTGCGGCATTCCTTTCATTCCGCGTCTCCTTTTATTCCGCACTTTATCCTCCGAACTCGGGAGAGCGCCGCTTTTAGAAAGGGATTGCGCGCGTTCAAAGGTTTCGCTACGTGTTCCTCGGCCCCGACGCGGACTATAACTACACGGTGTCCGAGAACGGCGACTTCTCGTTGCGTTCGCTCATATCAAAAATCCGTGACGTTTTTTTCTTTTCGTCGGGAAGAAACGGAAAAACAGCTGATCGAAACGCGTGTCGTTGATTTCATCTGACCGAAACGGTCTTTTCGAAACGGTTTCTTTCATTTTTTTTTCTTTTTCCTTTTGCACGAAAGGATGACTAATGTGCGCGCGATCGCACGATGAGCGGGACACCCGTTAGTTCCTCGCGTTCTTACGCGAGGCCTAGTTTTCAGACTCCCACCCACGACAGCCTCGAGAGCAGATTCCAGAAGAGAACACGTACACCAGAGGCCTGTTCTATCATATCAGTCTATCGACGATCGCTCAGCGTGAAGTATAAAATTGGTTTAAATCCAGAAAGAGAACGAGCAAGAAAGAGAAATATGTACATTAAATATTAAATATTTTACTCGGTTGGAAAAATTTACAGACAACCTACAATTAACGACAAAATTTTAATTTTATGTACTCAATCTTTCCCTCTCTCTCTCTCTCTTCTCCTCTTTTTCTACATTCTCTCTATCATTATGCGGATAGTCGGAGAAAAAAGCGATAATATAAAAAATATAAATTGTATCATTTAACAACACTTTTCAACCAACACTTTGACGTCAGTTATATTTTTCAAAAGTATTGACAAACTGTGACATTTTAGCTTATTTGCTGGCTGCTATAAATTTCCTACGCATTAAGAAATATCTCTATAGTCGCGCGAAATGTTTTCAGTTTACAAAATAAATATTTCAACGCACTCTGCCAACCGTGTGTTTTTAAATTTCTACAATCGTATTTAAAATTTTAAATTTCGGAGCCAATAAATACATATACATCTCATTCGGATTTCATATTCAATACAATATATGTATATCTAGTGAAATCCATTCCGCGTGCCCGTTAGTAACAGTAAAATAGTAAGAACCGTTGTTCACTCTTACTTTGCGATCAATTCTGTGAATTCGATCCACCATGCGTCGCTTTCGCAATACGGAATGCGGCTCGTCTGGTGTGTCATGCACGTCTGGCGGTGATGTTCTGGCGAAAGAGGGGTTCCCGCTGAAAATTCAATTATAAAACCATCTCAAACCGACCTGAATCGGATCGAGTATCCTGAGCCAAGAGTCGGGATATATCTTAATGCCCCGCGCGAGAAAGGCACGGAGAAAGTGCACCTACTGCGCTCGATTGCTCCGCGATTTAGAAATCGTGCGAGAGCGGACTTGGAGCGATTTCAACGCCGCGAATCGCGCGCGCACGCGCGTCATGGCGCGATCGCTGTGAAAAAAAAAAAAAGAAAAAAAGAACAACATTTACGCGAGGAAACGAGCGGAAGTGATATCTGAGTTCGTTACCGAAACGGAGCGTACCAGGCGATGTCGAGCGCACGTAAAAAAAAAACGAGTTTAATTCTGGCTTGATGACAAAAGAGAATTATTTTGCGCAAATATTTATCGCGGATTAAAGATAAATATTCGGTAAAATTTTTTTTTTTTTTTTTTTATTAAAAACAACAACATATTAGTAGAAGAACAGGGCATATTAGTAGTAGACAATTGAAAGAAAAATGCTAGAATTTGCAAATGGTTTTTAGTATTTTAAAATGCAATCACATAAAACGCATCGAACTGTTTCGAATTTGTCATATTTTACATAACGCTGCATTTTTAACTTAAGTGATAAGATTTGCCGGAAAGGTGCGTGTTTTTTATTTGCAGATGTGCAGAAAAAACCATTTGTTTGTTTTATTTGTTTTATCTCTAGGGCAATAAAAGTTTTTATGTGTTTTGTTTATACATAACATATATATATATATATATATATATATATATATACATTTACAGCAAGTCGTGCGTGGGTAAAGCATAAAAGTGTAATTTGTCTCATGGCCAAACAGATAAAACTCGAAACATAAACTTTTCGTCGTATAATTTATCGCATATCATCTCTCTATATGTATGTATAATACATACATATAGAGAGAGACAAACGCACGTTATACAATTCGAACGGCGAGGAGAGACAGAAAGTCGCTGGCCATTTCTTCACTATTAATTATATTCCCCGTCAAGGCAAACTCTTTTTACAACGCTACATTCCGCACCGCCGCAAGCGCACTTTTCCTCGCGATGTCGCTTTTACAGAAAGAACAGAATTGACTTCGGCGAATGACTTCAAAACAGGAAATAACTCCGAACAGAATTTACGAGAAAGTTTCGCATAGTTTTGCAACCGAATGTGATTCCGCGATCGAGAAATTTATTATGCGCGACGATGTATCGCCGAGGATAACGTGGCGTAGGTACGTGTACGTACGTGTATACAATTCATGTCTCACGTGCGTAGCGATGAAAAAAACTTCTCTTGTAATTCGAATGTAACATCGCACGTGAAATCATCGTTCATTCATCGTGCACCACGCGGATTTTTTTCGTGCGATTTTTCTGCGGCGAAATGAGAAAAATGGCATCGCCGCGGCACTGTACGCGCGCGCATGTACGCCAGCACCGTTCTCCGTTCGCTCGCCTTTACATCCGCGTTTGCGTGACCTTTCGCGTGAGTGTGCGAGCGGGGAAAAATTCCTGCGGACCGGAATATGTAAGTAGTCCAATTAACTCGCGGCAAGCTGGATTTCTCCGGCAGCGGGACAGGCGAAAGATATACACGCTTAAAGTAACACGGGCAATTTCGTTAATAATCAGGTGCCTGGCCACGTTGTCTACGTCTCTGGCGCGATAATCATTCATTCCCGCGGACGCGTTGTAAAATTAAATCGAAATGGGCAAAATGAATGAGCGACGCGCGCGCTTCGGGATTTCCATACGATTCGATCATCAATGCGCTCGAGAATATACTATTTACAATTCCCGCACATTTAATCAAAGTTTAACACACACTACCGTTCAAAAGTGTCTCGAAGCACCGCGTTTCCGACAAAGCATTTAATTAATAAAAAACAACTTTAATTTCAAAAAATTCTATCGAATGCTGCTTCCGGACTTTTGAACGATAATGTATGCATGAAAGACTAAACACGAGGCTTTCGATTACATTCGCTATCTAATCGTTAATTAACATTCACAACACGCGAATTACTTTATCCGAAGTAGAAATAACAAAATCGAAAGAAGAATTGCTTGTCATGGGAGATCTTTATTTAATTAACGCACGTTGCGCGTTATAATAGTTATGTCCAAAATAATTAAGATATAAGAAAAAAAATAAAAGAAATTAAAACA
>QVOB01014628.1:0-25701 GCA_014839585.1 Pseudomyrmex concolor
CAAAAAATTACGAAGAAAAAATCAAACATGTTTCGGCAATAAGTATGTCGAAAATAACTTGAACGAAATTTATTTCACACATATTTTTTTATATTTTTCGTAATTACGCGGAATCGAAAGCTGTTTGGTTAAATTTTTTCGTCAACGATCCTCCATAATTTAATCTGGCAAACAGACTGACTGCGAATGACTGGTCTTGTAATTAGCCGTCTGTTCGCGTCTCATATTTGCGGCTTCTCTTTTTGCACGCAATCGTAAGTAATCGAGCATATGTACGTGTCTCAAGAGAAAGCGTCGACACAGTGTGGATGTCTTTATTTCATACGCATAAAATTGTCTTAATACGGCAGACACGCGCTCACAGCGAAATTCAAACTGTCTTTGATGATATGAATCTTGCATGCGATGCACTGTTCTTATTTCGGTAGTTTATGAACAGGCTCCGGCGCTTTTAAAATTCGGAAACATCTGCCGTGAAATTGCATATTTAAAAAAATCCGCGGATAAAAACTCATGTACCCCCGCTAGGTATCATTACGCCGGCTACACTCTGCCTCACCCTCTATTGATTGAGCACGCATCTGACACATACATCCACCTTCATATATTCGCCTTAATAACATCAAAATATATTGGAAATTATTAGCTTCTTTAAGTTAATTATACTTATATATTTTATATTTTTTAATGCGTCTCCATTTTCTCTTTGTGTTTCTCTACATTTTTAATTTCTTTGCTCAATTCCTCGTCATAATAAAATATCATTTTTATCAATTTTCTCTCTCTCTCTCTCTCGTATATTTTATTTGCATTTTTCGTGGAAATTGACGAACGGAGAGAAACACAGAGAGTTAACGATTGCAAAATAATGATTACACATTATGAAATATTGAGTACCGGTGTAACTTGGATTACTTTTCGAAAATTTGTCGACACACACAACAGCGATTTTCGCGACAATCCTTATCCGCGCGCTTAATAGAATAGCGTGTCCGTAGTCGCGGCTGCGTCTTCAAGAAGTTAAGCGAACCCACCTCAGGCTGTTCCGTCGCGGCTTTCCGTCCCCGTTTTGCGGCATTCGAATTGCAAATACCAGAATGTTTGCATGTTGTTGTCACCGCATCGGTACCCGGAGGGGAAAAGGTAGAATGCCGCGTCGGTGGCGGAGACGACGGCGGCGGCAACGGTTGGAAGCGATGGCGATGTGCGCGCGAGGAGGAGGAAGAACTCCTCAAGAGGAAATGGAGAGGAACCGACTCAAGTCTCAGATAAAGACGAATAAAAATAGGCGAGCAAGCGAAGAGATAGAGGGTGCAGGATGGAGACGGCGTTTCCTGCCTGGGGAACATTAGCGCCCTCAATACTCCCCCGCCTTCGTGGCTCAGACCGTCCAACCACCCGCGATGGGAAAGGGGCCACATTCCCCTGCCCACTATTCACCTCTCTCGTCCATATGACAGACATTGTGCGGGCAAGAATCAAGCAAACATCGCTTGAAAATCGTTCACACACGTGTATCTGCCGATCAAACGATTTTTAACATACGTCTGATTTTTCAATCTATAAAAATATATCAGTCAGCTTGATGGAAAAGTTGTGTGTATTCACCCGATTTAATCGCACTAATTGAACTCGGTGAAAAAAAAGAGAAAAATAAATAAATTTACAAAATTATTGTAAAAATTAAAAATATGAGACAAGCATAGCTTATTACATCGCGACATAAATATCTTACTTTTTTAAATATCTAAACATTTTTAACTACCTTACTTTTTTACTTATCTAAACATTTTTTTAATTTTATTTTATTTAATATGTATTTCTCTTCTTCTGTTTAACTTTTTTGCGCTTTATTTATTTATACAGGTTTTTTACAAAGATGATTCAAATTACCAATCAAAAGTTTTTAATAAAATTGATTTTTTCCTGGACACTGTCAACCGCGTTAAGGTTCGTACTGGCCCTTTTATCCTACATTTTTTCTTTTTTTTTAAGCTGACAAAGCATTAGCATAGAATAACATATGTTCACGACATTTTTTCGAGCGATGGTTTCAGAAAGTTTCGTGTACATTTTTTTCAACGTCTCGTATTTCTGTGGAAAACATTTTTGTTTCTATTATATATTTCTTCTCAAATTTCAACGTGAGTTATTCTCGATAAAAAAAAATATATTTCAGAAACTAATGAATCATAGGAATAAGAAAAATATTTCTAGCATCGGGCGCGCGAAATGTAAAAATAAAGAGGCATGCACAAAACTTCTTATAGCTTAGATATTTATTGTCCAACTAGTCTTGCAAGTGCGAGACTGCTATTCAAGACATTTCGCAGAGATTACGTCTGTTCCTTTTTGTGTTACGCAAAACAGTAACATTTTCTTGCCCGATGGCAAGAAAATCATTGAAACGAGGAGGCAAGTGCGCCAAGACAGACTCGGAAACTCGTGATTTCGCGATCATCGTACTCACGATGATTGCGCGCGAGGAGGATGCTGGGAGGTAAATGTCGGATCCGGACTGTCCCTATTATAGAAGCCATTTCGTTGGCTCCGAACATAGGGGATTACGATAATACAGCCTAATAATAGAGTACCGAGAGAAAAGGTAGGAGTTTGAAAGACGCTGATTGGCCGCCTCGGGCATCGTAATTGCGGCCGTCCGATGATTATTGGTGGCGGAGGGGACTCGATCACGATTGAGAGTCCGGCGTCTCTGAATCGCCGACTATATGTATAAGAACTTGGAGATACCTCGATCGCTTCTTCTGTTTCCCTCCCGCTTGTATCTCTCTCGACTCTCAGCGTCCATCGACTAAACACACCCATTATGCTGAAAATGCGACTTTGATGATTGGGTGCGCGGCATACTGAAGCGGCGAACGTGGTTCCCCTTTAAATGTGGTTTCCTCAAGATGTCGGACCCGTCCTATAGATTTTCTTTTTTTATTCTTTTTCGTCGGCTGATCGCTACTTAGTTATCGCGAGGGGGCAGCGTACAGAAAAGTTTGATACTGGTTTCTTTAATTTATCTGGATAATTATACACAATTGCTTGATTTTTTCTCAAAAGTTTTTAACTAAATTATAAAACGTAGAGAATTGTATAAACGATTTTATTTACTGCTACTTTAACTCGTGAGATTTAAATATTGTAGACACTTGATCGTCAAAGTCAAGAAATCAAAGAAATCAAAATTCTAACTTTTTATTCCATTAAAACTTCAACAATATAAAAATTAAATCTAAATTGTTTTTATTACTACAATTATATTTTTTAAATTTAACTAACAACTATTTTACGTAAGTCGCCAGACGCTAATGAGGAGAGCTTCGAGACGCATCCTAATGAATCTGAGCAGGTTTTTACGTTGTATTACTTACGAAGGGCTGTTTAAGTCACCGCACACGGGTCTCGCTTTGTTTCCATTTGTCGTCCGTGGAACGACTTTCTACCGTTTCCACTTTTATTGCGGACTGCGCAGGAGCATATGTGCTACAGCGGTCAACATGCAATTAATTTCAATTATAAAAATATTATTGTCCTTTATAGCGCTGGCAGGTGCTTTGTGGTCAAAGGTTAGTTTTTGTTACGCGAGATCTTACACACGGTCACAATTTTTATGTATCCCTAAACTCACAAAATTTGATAATTATTATTTCGGTGTGAGTCAAATTAATATTATTTACGCAAAAAAAATTATGTTCTATGTCTTCGAAAATTTTGTTTATACGTGCTGCTTTGCGCGCGTTCTTAGAAAAATATCTTCTAGGAGAAGTTCCACGAAGAGTTTCGCATGTCTGAGCGTGCACTTCCGATGATACGAACGGCTAATGCTACATTGAGCAAATTACAGATTTGTTATATATATATATATATATATCTCTAGCCGTTTACGGTATTTTATAAAACCACATAGGTAGAAAGGAATGCTCGCAGCTAGTGCCGCAGATATTATTCAAAATTAGCGGGGCAGCGAAAGTCGGAAGTCCCAATTTCGCGAGCGAAGACAGTGCGAAGCTCCGGCGGCCGCGCTTTCTCATCGTCATTACTTCGTAAGCTCTGGCCTGGGTAACCTCGCCCCGGCACAAAAGATCGAGAAACTTAATTAGGATTCTTTTATGATTTCATTTAACCGATCACCGGTCTTGTAAAGCCGGTAGCCTCGCGCGCTGAAACGTCTGACGTGAAATTTCGCACAATGTACAGCGCGAAGTATTATTGACTATTAGCAAACAGACAATGGCGTGCCTTTTTTTCCACCTGTGGGGAAGAGGGGGTGCGGAAAGAACGTGATCATATATTCTGACGTTTATACGGACGGCGGATCGAATAGAGAGAAAGAGAGAGAACGCGCGCGCGCGCGGCAGAAACGTAATTTACAAATAGGGCTTCTTTCTTGACAAATTGCGCCGAAGCTCGCGGTTACGTTTGCGTACTCGATGAGTATGCGGTATATATATATATCGTTTAACCTACAGACTGCGAGAGCCTTAAAACAACGAAAAAGAGTCATCGAGCTATTGGGAACTCGGGAGCTATTTAAATCTGTTGAATGGCTCATGGAAGCGGAGCAACCTTCTCTTTCAGCACGGGGATTCGGCAACAAAGGCGGAGGTTTTACTTTTAAATTTAGTACACGTCCAAGAGCCTTTTCCCCCGGACCCCCGTTTTCATCTCTGCCGTTCTTCGGTAAATAAAATAGGGATTTAGTTCCATCTTGAGTTTATTCCGAACTCGCTCTCTCTCTCTCTCTCTTGTTCGAGGAGAGGGACGCGATTAGAGGGTAAATCAGAAAAGTCGCGTGTATAATAATCCGGGCGCGATTAATATGGACGCGGTTAAAGCCGAACCGTAATTGCTTGATAAGACCTAATAACTAGGCCTAATAACAAGATAACTTTTAACGTATTACCTACATTCCGAGCCTCTCGGTTTTGAAGTAAATCTCTATCCGTCTTTACTCGCGGATATTTAAAAGATACTACGATTTAGAAAAGAAGTAAGGACACACGATAGGATTCGCAACAGCAATTTCGGCGTGTATCTCGTGGAAAGGTGCACAACTTTCGGAAGTGTGCTGGATTGCTCGTGGCACAAATTACCTCTTTAACGGAGAGCTCCTACTTCTCTCCGAGGATCCGGTTCAGGGAGGAAAGATGGAGTGGTCCCAGGAGAAAGGGAAGCAGGGAAGAGGGAAGGGAGAAGCCGAAAGGAAAAGAAAAGACCACGTACGACGTGTCGGACTCTGGCCAGGCGTCACGACGCCCCAATCTTACCGAGAAGACGTCTGCTGCGAGGCGGTTTCAAGTGACAAATAGATGTACGTCGGTACGACCGCACGATTTACTCCTTGCCAGGGGATAAAAGGTTCCTGACAAAATTCTGCCGCGACAGCAAATCTCGCCATTACGATCGCTGTTGTTTCTTCATAACCAATCAATCTACCGCAAAGTTACCTTAAGATTAGTTATCTAGTTTGAAATATCTCTCGGATATTTCGCGTTCGTTTTGTGTATTCTTGTATAAATGTTTGCATATATTCAAATCTTCACCCCTCCTCTGAACTTTAAATCACCGAAAATCGCGAATATTTTGTCCCACGATATGCGCGATGATGCGGGATCGAATTGCAAAAATTTCACGCGTCTACCTTTAAAACGCGAGTATAAAAAAATTGTGCAATTATTTAAAAAATTATACAATAATAATATAATTTAGTGAAAATGTAATAATTTTCGTGCAAAATGCTCGAAGATTGATAAACACTTTCATTCAGTCGATCTCTCTCGTACGTTACAAACGTGCTTCTTGCAGATACGTGTTTTTATATAATACGAGTATTTTTAAATTTCTAAATAAGACCAACTTTTCCAAGAAGCTTTCTTCACTCGATAAGTTTGACGCTCTTTTCTCCCTTTTAACAGCAACGTGAGGGAACGGGCGTCTTCTTCCGGTACTGCCGGTATCTCTTCCCGCCAGTTGGCGGCCTCACTTCCTCACACCCACTCTCATTATCTCGAGGAAATTAAATATGTCATCTGATTCTTAAAGTTAATTGAACTTTTGGCCCGCCGTAAAATGCTCGACCAATTCCTAATTCATTAAGGTAATGTATTGAACTCATGCCAGAGGAGCAGCAAAACAATATTTTGGACACAATGAGCTGATAATAACTCGTTGCATCAAACGGTTTGTTCTTTTAAAAAAAAAAAAAAATGCTGTTCTTTACATTACATTCTTATCAAAAACTCGTATTCCTTTAGACCAATAATTACGCATCAGCACCGTAACGTCGAAGTATAACAGCAATGTCATTCGGTGATTTCATTTTTCTGATTAAGAAGAAATGGTTATGTGATATGAACAGATAACGATCTCGGAGAGGGATGAAACATCGAACATGCACACGAGGGAGATTCGTGCCGCGTGATCTAGATGCTTGGTTACGGGAAATATGCAAGTCATCGAGCATCATAAGAGGGTGATGAAACGCCCGAAGTTAGAAGGTGCTCGCGGACATGTAACGTGATACGTCTATATATTGGCACAAAAAAAAATAGACCAATTTCACGAATCTCTGTCAATTGAAGAACAACTATTTTGTATGACATATTTTATTTTTATTCAAAATAAATTATCTGTTACAACGAATGTTTAGAAACAAAATTGACTTTACTTCAAATCGCAACAATCAGATTACTAAAAACATAAGTTTTAGAACTATTTTGTCGTTATGTACACATATGTGTGCTGTTCGTCAGTCTCGCAGCTTGAGAATTGTGCGGATTAACATATGTATAGAAAAGTCATTGTACATACATTCCCATTCTCATGGCATACCACATATTGTGAAACCTCAGGCCGAAAATGACCGAAATTCTACACCTCCTTCCTTAGTACATACGTAGGCACGTAATAGTGATCGTATACATCTCTAATGATGCTGCGAAACTATGAATATTTCGAGACCCTTCGCACGACAACAACCGGTAACAACACAAGTCAAATATTTTTCTCCGTTTAACAGTTCTCTGTTTAGCAAGTTCGTTTTTCCTGCAAGAAACACAATTTTTTCTTTTTTTTTTTTAGCAAGCTTTTGTAAAAATTTTTTATTAAA
Source organism: Pseudomyrmex concolor (assembly GCA_014839585.1). Taxonomy (NCBI): domain Eukaryota; kingdom Metazoa; phylum Arthropoda; class Insecta; order Hymenoptera; family Formicidae; genus Pseudomyrmex; species Pseudomyrmex concolor. Next base: position 7,118 of record QVOB01014628.1, read on the forward strand.
AAAAAATTTTACAGAGAGTATTATCTTGTTCGCAGTATATTTACGCGATGTAGTAACCGCGAGAAAGTGACCATGTAGTCGCGCATGTTAAGTAGCTGCAATTAATTACTCTCGATCATCGTCAGACGTTATAGTCCTATTCGGAAAACCCGCGTCGACCTAATCGCTGCCACTTTATTTAATCGAATAAAGAAAGGGCTCGCGTGCGCTCGAGGTCCCGAATTCCTGGTTTGCGACATGGTATTCGCATTACGAAAGACCGGGGTCTGGCTTTCTGACCACCCCGGCGAAGAGTAGCAAGTGTGTGCAGAGGTTACAGTTAAGGTGGCCTGTTAAGGGCGGAAGGGTTGGCAGAACTCATTCGAGAGGAATACGAGTGGAATATGAGAGACCGACACAAGGCCGGGAGAACAAAAGCGTTGTGCTTTTGCTCAACAAAGAGTGTAGACTACCCTCGTATGTGTATGCGTGTTATACTTCCTGCGCTGTTCGCTTATTTTACATATATATTGCGCTCGCTACGCCACTTAATGTTTACGCAATAGCACAGTCGTAAGTAAGAAAATTTTAATTTTTTACGCGCGAAGTCAAACGTAAATGACAAACATGTTTAGTTACGTATAAAACGAAAAAATTCAGTTCGTTAGTGACGAAACGTTTCTTACATTCTACCTTGATTAGTGACGCTTAGAAGTAAACTTGTATGGTCAGGTGAGGGTTGTGAGAAAAGAGAGAATACGTGGGATGCGAAAGCGCGGAGGTCCTCCGGACATGCGGCTTGTCCGTGCGAAAGAGAAAGAGAAGGTTTACGAGAAATGCGGCCACCGCAACACACGCGGTGGCCGAGACCAAACCAAACCAAAGATTAATGTACTACACTTACTGGGGCAATTTGCGCCAAGTGTCGGCTGTAGAACTGGGTATACCTCGAGTTCTGGAGGTAGATTTGTTCCACGAGCATCCGCGCGGAGGAAGGGAGATCTCCTCCTCCGCGTGTCTCTCTTCCCATCTACGAAAAGTAACTCGAAAGGAAAGTTTCGAATCTGTGAGAAAAAAATGAAGGCAAATGATAAAACTTCTTGTAAGAACTTGCAAATTTCGCTGTAATGAATGAAACACACAATTGCAGCCGAACTTCATCACGCGGTGATCTGCTCTTGTCAAATTATGTTTTTCTTTTCGGACCGAAAAGGAAAACGTAACAGTAATCCAACTGCAAATCGAAAATTCGATCCGATAATCCGCCAATTAACATACGCCAGATAAATGAATAATCACCGGCGCGGAGCGCATCTAGTTTCTGCTCTGACGTAACAGGCGGAGGGGGTGGGCAGGATATAAGCAAATTAAATATGCATAATTAAAACGAAATAGCGACGGGTGAAACGTCGCTCGTGCGGTTCTGGCTGGCTCGAATCAGAGGGAAGAGGACTTAAGGCAAGGAACATTCTCGTAGCAACATCTGGCCGCTATGAAGTATAAAGAGGCATGCGATATCATCCGCAGTGAATGCTTAATTAAAACCTCAGACTCCTCAGCCACGGAGTTCCCCTTAGTCGTGCGCTAATCGCAAGAACCGTCTCGTTGCTGTTCAACACAAACCACCTCACCTTTACGTACGGGATATTCCTCCGCGGTGACAATCTCTTCCTTTGCTTCCTTCGCCTCACAGAATGAATTTTATCCATTAACAATCGTAAATATGCGGCAATGTTAATTTTAATATGTAACAACGCGATTGCGCAAAATTATCAGAGCGATACTTAAATGCGAAAGCTACGAATTAAATTTTTGTTTTTTTTTTCTTTTTAAGTCACATGTTAAACATAAGCATGTTCGATGTCTTTCCGAGCTCAATAACTTTGTCAAATTGGATTTTAATATCGAACAAATATGCTCCTCTCTTTTCTATTTTAGAAAATTTAATTATTTTTTTTTAATTATAAATTTCATCGTATTACGGTCAAATAACAATTTAAAGAATCTTCGTTTACAAAGCAATTTGGTAAACGACGGGAAAGATGAATTTTATAAGAAGCGGTAGTGAAAGTAGACGCGTGTCATAGCATTTCCGGTGGCCGTCCAGAGTGGGATGAGAGAAAATTTCACTTGGACCGTCTACTAACGAGTTCGCTTTTACCCCAGACGACGGGAAAGAAAAAGTTGGGAAAAGGGTCGGTGGGGAGTAGAGTTTCAGATACGAAAAGAGCGAGCCTCTCCGGTGGAGCAAGGGCGCCAAAGACCGTTTCAGTGAAGCGGGAGATTGACAGGTCGAACCCCACTCGTAGACTCGTGCCGGTTGCCATGCTAAAATGGTGATGAAAGATGGTTCACTTTTAATGGCGCCACTTCTATAGTGTACTTCTTCGGACTAATAATAACAACTCGACGGAACGACGAAACCATAACCTGGTCAATGTCAAGTGTAGTCTCTCTTATAAAATGATCTGAGGATCTCTTATAAAATGTGTTAGCTAAAACTTTTATTATGTACAACGTAACAAAGATGCATTATAATGACATTTAATTTATGCAATTCATTACGACGTATATTAAATCACAACGATGAATATTCAAATTATTGTAAAGACGCAGTCGGCAAGACAGATATGCGTTTTTCGTGCCACCCGATAGCGCATACATCATCGCGTCGTCGTGGGAGAAACAGGCAGCGTCAATATATATGCAAACGCCGATATAACGATCTATCGGTACGTAAATATACAAAGCACGAGGACGAACGTGGGAGAAAAAAGCGACGGCGCAAAAAAAAACCGGAAAAAAGAGAAAGAGAAAGAGAGAGAGAGAGAGAGAGATGCGCGCAATATAGAAGAGAGAAAAGAAGGAAAACATTCTATTCCTTAATATAAAACTTCATTTCGCAATCGGCAGCAGCCGGAGAAGAAACGCGAAGATCCAACACACGCAGAAATTCCGCGGTCGTCACAAAAAAAAAAGGGAGAAGCCACGGGAGAATCTTATTTTTCCGGCATTAAGCTTTTAGCGCATTGCCCTAAATAAGGCAACTTTTTCTTCGCGACCAAGTTTTGTGCGCGTCATATATTTCACGAATAAAAAAAAAAAAAAAAAAAAGAATTTGCTTGACAAGTTTTCAAATATTCTCAAGCATTAAAAAGTACAATATAATGCACTATTTCAAGATTATAATAAAAAATATAAATCAAAATGTTGAAAGTTATTGCCGCACAATTCTTCGTTATCGAGAAATTGCACCTTACAGAAAGAAAAATAAAGAGGATAAAATAAAGAATCGCCGAAGAAAGATAGCGCAGTCTCTTTTATCGCGCAAAACGCTCCTCCAACTGTGTCGATCAGAAGAGAGAGAGAAAGAGAGAGAGAGAGAGAGAGCGTGCACCTCTTTTCCTCGCTACTTCTCTTTTCGAACTTTTCGTTCGTATATTTCGGGCCTTTCTTCCTATATGCTTTCGGGGTGCGTTTCGAAAGGAGGGGTCGGGCTGAACATCGGTGGCGCGAGCGAGGCGCGCGCGCGATGAAACTTTTAATAAATGGCAGAGTCGATATGAAGTATAGGACTTTGACATATCGTGTGTCAGTAATGTATAGTTAAATCTGGTGGCAGATGTGGAGGGTGTTCTCTATTCTCTCTCCTCCGTGACTCTCTCTCTCTCTCTCTCTCTTTCTCTTCGATATCCTACAGCTCGCTCGACCTCTTTTACTCCTTCCGCCTTCGCGTTCGTCTCCTCTCGTGGCCATCCGCTTTGCGCTTCGGAATGGTTGGCACCCTCGCCGCCCCGCGGAAATTTCCTTCTAACCCACTGACGCAATTGAATATATTATTAATACGCGCGCGTGCGCGAATTCTTCGAGAGAAAGGACGTATAGAAATTAAATTAATGTGTCAAATTAATATTAAGAGATGTTAATTAATTCAGCTTTTATCGGTTTTTCCTTTTATTATTTATTTTATCAATTTTTTTGTAAACATATTTAAATATTATTTAAATATTTATTTATTTATTCGTATTATATTCTCTTTTTATGAATTCTTTTTATGAATTCTCTATTAATGAAGTTACGTTAATATATTTGTAAAATTTATATTTTTCTCATTTATATTCTTCCTGTGTGTTCCAACGTGACACGTTGGAAAGTTCTATTTATTTATTTTAACATCGCAACGCCGTATAAGTTACGTTAGATTTGATATTCTCACGCTAAAAGGGATCGATTGTAAACGATTTGCGGATCGCTCGATGAGGGTAGAGGAACAAATTTTTTTTTCTTCGGAAGCGACACAGTGAACTTCTCAATCAAACTGCCTGTCTAAATGAAAGCTCCTCTACAAAGCGGATCAGGGTAATCTGTCATCAAAACTGCTCCGCAGCGAGCCGCCGCAATACTAATCAGCGCAATACTCCCAGCAACTCTGACCGTTGTTGTGTGTGTCAGGGAACAATATAACAACACCGCTATACGTTCAATTCACGATTACTTTAGTTCACATTTGTGTAATATCCTATATTTATTTGCAGTCTCAATATAAAAATTTATATTTTATCGCATAAATAAATTAACACTTATGTATATTTAAAAATGTTCTTGCACTATCAAATAATTGAGCTACTGCGCACGCTGTTACAGATAAATAAATAATTAAATAAAAGTTTTTTTTTATACTAAGTAGGTATATATCTGTAAAACTTTAATAAGAAGAAAAACATACGATCACATATTTATTTTAAATAATTTTGAAATAATTAACCATTGCTCGCCAAACATTCTATTATTATTACACGATAATGTGAACAAATATATACCAGATCAGATTCTAGACAAATCCGATTGTGCGATTCAAAACACGTCAACGTTTAGCTGAAAAACTTGTTTTGACTTTCGCGATTTCAAGGACGAATTTGAAGTGCATTATTTCGACGGTTAATAAATACGTAATACTACGGTCTCGTACCTTGATCTGGACACTGCTCCATCGAAGGTGGAAGACCGCGTGGTCGAGCACGTGAGAAATTTCCCCACCACTAAGCGCAGCTCCGAACGACGCGCTCGCGCGTACCGCCCACAGTCGCGTCGAGTAACCGTAGCCGCCCAAACGGGCCTCGTGCTCGTCGGCACGAGAGTCGCCCGCTTGCACTCTCACGGCACGGATCTAGTCGTGTTGTACCCTGCTGGCTGTGTGCCCTCCGAGCCCTCCAAGGCCACCGTCGCCACGACAGGCCAGCCCGCCTACGTCGGCGGAGGGCCGTGCCTCACCGCTCGCGTTACCGCTTCACGATTGGTCGCTCCATTCCGGCGAGTGTAGTCACGTGACGGGGCCGCTGCCACATTAAAGGACGACTTCCACCTCGGTGCCCGAAGTGGACTCCCAGCACACCCCCTCCCGGAACGAGGAAAGAGACAGCAGTAACAACAGAGACACCGGGAACACCGGAGAGGCGAAAAAGATCCGTGGAAATTTCGGTCCCGGTGACTGGAGACGACCGTCTCTTTCTACGGGACGTCCTTCGCCTCTCCTACCATGGAACTTCTCGGTTGGGAAGTACCTCCACCACGGACTCCTCGCGGACCCCCACCTTCCCGTTGGTCGCTATCTCTGCGTCCTCTCTCACTCCTCCGTCACTTAGAGAGTACACTGCGATCGGTGACTGCTTAACGTACCCCTTAGCCTGTTCGCCCTGGTGGGTTTCGGCCGATCGGTACACGGCAGCGCGCGGTACGCGCGATTCGGCACGGCGTTTCTCGTCGATCGAGCCGGACTATCGATCAAATCGGTCGCGACTACGTGTGACAGTGGTGATCTGTGATCTTTTGTTGTTTCTCACATCGAAATTGCGGATCTGTCAAATCGGATCTAGTTGCTCCGAGACATATGTCGAGTAAGCAGTCAGTGTCATGTCCGTATAGCGTGGCTCGAGAATCCGCTTTCAGTTGGTACCGGGTTTGATATTGTTGTAAAACGAGTTGTTCTAGTTAATTCAAGTTGAATAAAAATGAATATGAAGCTTGCAATCATGTATTGTAGTGGATTTCATAGTGTGTGGTGAATACGCGAGGTAAACAGTTGCAGTTGATTATAACCGATTGGACGTCGCAATGTGCGCGTTTAAATCGCGCTTTTGAGCTTGTATTTAAGTAAGTAACAAGTGGAAAAAAGATTGTGTAACGGCGAAAAGTGATTAATTCCGTATAACGTTAAAATACATACAGAATTTTATTTCTCGTAAAAATTGACTAAACAATATTACGTAAAAATAAAAAAAGTAAGCAATAGTCAACATGCAAATCTATGGTTTCTTTGGGCCTCTTGGAATTAAATTTTAACTTGAGAAGTCCTTATAGTACACACGCAATGTAACTTTTAAATGTGCGTTCGCAATATATTAAATATTTTAAAATTTCAAATTATGTAAAGTAACAAGTAAGACGCTTATATGTCGAGTGAAATTTAAGTGAATAGAGTGCAACACAGTTTCTTTACGTGTTATATCAAAACAAAGCATTGAAAAGAATACAAAAACCATTAATTTCCTATGATTGCTTTTAAAAAGTCGGCAATAAATTATTTCCTTATTACTCCGATCGTTAGAAAACGGAAACAAACTGCAGCTGCGAGTTCGTGCATTGTTCCATGCGTAGTAAGCAACAAGCGTTAATACACCTTGAAGAGAACGTGCACCAATCGCAATTGTCTAGATCCGGCGCTCTGCTCGGCAACCATCTTCAGAAGTTGGTCCACGCGAGCAAAGAGCTATCGACTGTGAAAACGAGGCCGACAACACCCGTCCTGGCGAACGACGGAGGGGGCGGCTTCTGGCTGGCCACGGTGGCCGCGGGGGCGAGTACCCCAGCCGGGCTGCCCCCGCACGGGACTCATCATCCAGCCATGGATCCAACATGCGGATCCGCCGAAACTGGCTTTATCAACAGCCAACCGTCCATGGCCGAATTTATGACGGCGTTGCCGCAATTAACCGGGGACAGCAGCTTACAACACTCACCGGGAACCGGTGGGTCCATCAGTCCCGGTGGCCATCATCCCGCATACCACACCATGATGGATCCCCACGGTGTCGCTGACCCCTCAGGTGTCAATGTTCCTGAATATCCCTGGATGAAAGAGAAGAAGACCACCAGGAAAAGTAATCAGCAAGGTAAGTTGTAAAGAATATCAGTTCGGTTTTCTTTAAATTGCACGATTTTGACATTGTAAACAATTAGTTCTGGAAGGAGAACTAGTTTATTTCTCATAAATCAGCACATTTATTGTTTATTATAATATATCAAAACAGCGCGACAATTTTGCTTTAAAACTTAATAATTAATAATTGGAAATCAAAATATCTAACTTTTATCTGTTTAAAAAAAATATAAATTATAATGAAAAAATTAATTTATAATGAATTAATAAAAAATATATGAAAAAAACTCACATACAAAATTGTGAAACGCTTTCTGACATTCGTAAATGTGACACAAATAAGTCTATTACCGCGCACAATCGGATTTAGATTGTCATATTGAGATTTATGGTGAACGATTAGAAATTTGTTAGAGATTCCGAAGTGACAAACGTAAAAGTCAATTAACAGCGGCAGTTAGGATTCGGCGCGCCGTTTATAGCGTTAGGAGTCTATTGGCTTCTCACCGCTACATTGTGGTTCACCATAGGGTGCCTACTCCTCCGACGGCTAATGACAGTACTAAGCCTTTCCTTTTGTAGTAGCGATGTCGTCACATTTGTGACGTACAATGTGTTGAGGAACAACATATTTTTAACAGATAATTATACAAAGTACTATAGTTTATTCTTTATTATAAACAATGGTATCCGGATATTAGAAAATTTTTTAAGAACGGAAACCTAAAATAAACAGAATAATACTGGGGAAAGTGCTTCTTTATATTTGTTTCTCAGAAACAAGAATGTCCGCTTCGAATTTACTAAATATTTTTTGCATAATTTACATATAATTCTTTATATTATTATATTAGATGCGCAAAAAAAAATACAAAATCGATACTTTGTAACTTTGTTGCGTAATTTGTTGTCGCATATTTGCACACATAAATAATTTTGCATATATTTGAAGTACTGCCGAAGTTTTGTGCGAAATTAACTTCGCTTTGTTAAGTCTCTCAGTTTGTTCAAGTCCGCGGACTAATGGTTTTTCGAACAACTTGTTGGCTATTACGAAGCTATCGAGAACTGTGAAATTTATGGAGAGATCCGTGGCACGAATTTATTGGTCCTCGATAACCTTACAATGGCCAACAAGTTGTTGGGTAAACCAGTGTCCGCAGGTATTTTTCCGATTCAATGTAGCGAAACTAAACTCTTCGAAACTGACAAAACTTCTAATTGATTTATTTTTTCGTACGCCATTGAGACGCATACGTAACAATTACATAATGGACGAAAGTAGAGCGAATTTTTTAGTATGTTTTCCGTAGAATTTATTTTATATGTGTGGCATTTGCGTGTGTGTTGGAATTGTTCGGTATTTCACGCTTCGTCAAAACTTATACATCTACAGCGGATGTAAACTCCGGAGCGGATGTAAAAAAAAAAAAGTAGATGTCTTCTGAAAGCCTTTTGACAATATCCGGGTCTTGTTGTCTATCTCTCTTTCTCACGTCGGCTTTGCACCTATACAACAGCGATTTAAACATCGCGTCCGACTCGAAAACGTGGTCGGATCGTCCGTAGGACACGTCGGAAGATTAAGTGTTTGGCACGGAGGTTAACCAGCCGCTGGCCAGGCGGTAACACGCGGAATCATCTGTAAATTGAGCCCTGGACTAGCGGGAGAGAGCGTCGGGACGGCCATAACTCACATGGGGTGCCGCCACCGACGCCTCGTACACGTCGGCTCTTTACTTTCAACTACCGTGTTATCCCTTATCATGCGCGCTTCCCCGGTTGGTCATCTCTTTATGATTTGCGAGCCTATATAGCACCTCTTTATAATTATATTCTTGACGTTGGACTCGAATAAAAAAGTCGCATTTACAGATTTTAATTTTTAAATTCAAATATACATAATTTAAAAAATATTTTACATCTCACAGCAGGTAGAGCAAGGTGAAATTAGTGAAATATTTTTAGTTGCATAGATATTTTAAGCAGATTAATTAATATTAAATCAATAAAATATCGGAGCAAGTTCTCAGGTTCAGATATTAAAAATCCGTTAAATAATGTTTCATATAAGGGCGTTGATGAATTGTTTGCAAGGTGTTGTGCACAATGACAAAATCGTTTAATTTGAACAAACGTTTGTCTGTTGTTGAGATTGTAGCATCGTCAAGTCTTAAATGTGAGTGATGGTTGGATTTAAGAACACTGAAGAAGACTAAAAATAAATAGTCGAAAAGTTTGTTCAAATTAAACAAATTTTTGTCATTGTGCACCATATCTTGCAAACAGTTCAGCAACGCTCTTACATGAAACATATTTAACGGGTAATTTATATTATTTTTTGTCAAAGAAATTATATATTATATCTCTTCTTTGCACAATTTATTCCGTTTAAAAGTCAATAAATTACCACCGGTGTTAAATTAATTATTCCTTATTACGAGTTTGATGTCGAATTATCCAATTCCCAGTTGAACGACGTTATCTCGTAACGAGAATGGGTGGATTTCTACGAAACCTTAAGTAACATCTTGTCTTTCCGTATGTGTCACCATGCTGCTCGTATTAAATTTCAATCTGTTCTACGTGCCCTCCAGTCGAAAGGAGGATGTTTTAGTTCGGGAACGACGTTAGAGATAGGAACGATGAAGGAAGACGAGGTCTCTGATTAGTTGAGTTATTTGCCAGGAGAAGAGGCGCGACCGACGTTCCATGCTTCGTCGGTAATTCTTGCTGGATACCTTTTCTACAAAAAAGCCACGAAATCTACGAGTGTTTTTCCCGACGCCTTGTTCCAGGCGTCTCATCAGTCACGTCGGTGGGTGCCAAAGCAGAGGCGTCAGCCCAGCAGACTCCTCCAAGACGCCGATGTGTCAATTAATCCCTGCATCCCTCGGGATAGGACTAGGCTAGAAGCTGGATTATCATCATCCTCGTCGCTATCTTCCGCCCCTTCCATCCCTTCCGTCTTACACCCTCCTGCGGGACAGCCATTTTCGTGGCCGAGCTGCTTCTTACTAACTACGCCGAGCTGCGTTTCCGCCATTAATTAATATAGCGTGTGATACGTAATGCCGCGCTAATAGTTTAACTCTTGATGCGCTAGTAAATTTGTTAAACACAATTATTATCACGCGACATTGCCTCGAAATTCGTGCGAAACGAAGTGCAAATAAAACAGAAGTAGATTTTACAAAAGCAAAGAAGTTTCCAAATGCCCACGGCAGAAGACACAAATATTGCGGCGAGAGAGTGGCGAAGCTGAGGGGCGTAAAGGCTCGATAACGAAAGAAGGGTGGAAGGAATTGACTATACTCGGCGATTCCATGATATAGGTGATTGAGCGAGCGGGACTTTACCCTCCGGGGAGGAGCGCAGTACGAAAAGGAACGGAGCATCTAATTTAAAGATTCATTGGCGAGTAAATCCTCGCTGAATTAGAGATAACTCTCCTAGAAAATCCCAGCTACTATGATACTCCGCAGTTCGCTGTCGCTGCGGTTGCCCGTGAAGAAAGAGAAGAAGAAGTCTTAAGACGACGATATCCGCGAAAACGAATTCAATGTACGATAACGTGCACGTTGAAATTCCTTTTCCAATACCCGCCAATATAAACGATCGATCTCATTAGTTTATTTAAAAAATATTCGGCGTATATAATGCGAATGTTACAATGGTCGATTTTTGTCTATGAAAGTGTTTTATTTTAAATCCGATTAAAGACAATAATTATTTAACAGATTAAAGACAATAATTATTTAAGCAACAACAGTATTTGCGCGGCATTATAATTGTAAATTAATTCATTATTACAACGATTGCAAATATTTGATAAAACATAGCAAGGAGAAAATGCCGTTTTCTGTACCCACACATACATATGTGTGTGTGTGTGTGTGTGTGTGTGTGTGTGTGTGTGTGTGTGTGTGTACATTTTCTCAGTTCGTTGGTGTATAAAGACATCTGGAAAAGTAACGTCGCATAAAATATTCCGGATTAGATTTCCCTCCCCCAAATCTAGCAAGTATACGCGACGCTTTGCAGCTGCGGGAGCGTTTTCAGAGTGTGGCAAGATGCGGGTGGTTCGCCGAGATCAAATAATAAACACGGTATAACAAATTGATAATCTGAAACCCCATAATCGTACGCGTGTTTTGGCCCCGGAATCCGGTAGTCCGACACTAAAAGAAGTTTCCACGCTCGTTGTTACGCCAAATGGGCCGCTATAAAAGCGTGGGGTTCGGTACTACCGTGTTTGTCTCTCTTTCCGTTTTCTTCCCTTCCTTGTTAGGTTAGGTTCCTCTCTCGATCCCGTGTAAAAGTAAGACTACTGCATCGAAGAAGATCGCACGATTTTGAAAGAATCGAAAAAATGTCTGATATATATATGCTACTGACATTTTTTTTTAACCTTTATCTATTATTGATATTATAATAAAATGGAATCTGCGTGAAAGACACACGCAAATAGAAGATCCAGTCTGGGAGAGCATTACGCGAACCCCATCGTATTTCTATGACGTGTTATAAAGAAAATGAAACAACCACGATTTTCTACGAAGGATAATAATTTTATGCAAATGTTCGAAGGTGAAGCTCCGGGAATGGCGACGATATTGTCAGATAGACATCGCGCTCGCCACCACGCTCTTCGTATCTTCCCCTTTTCTAGCGGGAGAATAAAAGACATTGAGGGTTCCTATATCTGTTATTCTGCACTCGTAAAAGAAAAGTAGGTGTAAAAATTTGCAGAAGAACGACAACATACGTCAGAGAGTTAACCATAAATAATAATCATAAAAGCAAAACCGCCGCGTCTTGCTTAAAAATATATTAAAACAAGCAAGTTGGCACTTGCTATCTCGATCGCACGTGCAGTTTGACGTACGGTGGTGTAAAAAAAAACGTTATTCTAGCTCGCATTTTTAATCATACGTATTAATTTGAGAGTGCGCTTTCACTAAATTTCCCTGATCTCTCTCTCTGCTTAGAGTTTCCACATTTTTTCTTTCCTTTCACTCTTATCTGCATTTTTTTTTCAACTTTTCAATTCAATCGAGTAATGATTTTCTCTACTAATAAAATACGAACATTTTGTGTTTTAGTAGAGAATGTTTGTATTTTATTAGTAGAGAAATGTAGGAAATTATTTTGAAAAGAGCACGATGGAAATTTCTATTAAACATTTCTAGAAACGAAATTGCAAAATTGAAGAACTTGAGCCTCGTGGAAAGAGCGATTAAGGGTGGTTAGGAGGCGATGAGAGTTATGATGGATGGTGACACGGACATGTCACGTGCTTCGCGTGACAATAAAAGCGAAAAATAATTATCTACATATATTTCCCCAGCAACTTTTCGAATTTTAATATAATTTTGCGGAAATTTTTTATATAAAATTATTATTACAAATGTTTCTACGCGCTTTGCCGATGTGAACAACAGTTCGAAATTGTTGAAATAGAAATAAACTGTGCTCTCGTGATAAATTATCTATAGCCATAACTTTTTTGCGATCCATTAGATCTTTTCCCTATCGCGAATTCGTAGATCTGGAAATAGGCGAGCCGGGGGGGCAGTAGCCATATTCTTTTTGCCACTACATCCCGGAAGATCTCGCCCCCGTCCCGCTCTATATTAAAAATGAACTGTCGCTTCCACTGACGACATGGACGGGTATTTGACTGTACTACCGCTTTTATTTGATAAATCGCGGCGCGACCTCCTCTCTCGGTCATCTGAATTTCTAATGCATTATTTTTCCCGGTCGGGACCATCCGCCTGGCTACGTTAAATCGCGAGGGTGAATCGCGCCACGCCAGACAGGGCTGGCTGAAAGAGCGATTAAGGATAAAGCGGTGGAAAAGCGGCAACGAAGAGAAGAGAAACGACAACGTTTTCGAACCAGCTATGATTTCTCTAGTAATCATGATTATTGTTAACGTTTATCGTGATTTGGGATATATCACGTAATCGCGTGAGAGAGAGAGAGAGAGAAAGAGAGAGAGATTCTATTTCGCTAGAAAAAGAAGGATCAACAAGTTTACAACGATTTTAGCGTTTCATAAGACGTAATATATTGGCTTTTGGTGCGTACTTGCCATAATTCTCGCGAATTTGTTGCGGTCCACTCGGATTTCACCCCGGACTTTCTAAACGATTAATCAATCCGTAAACTAAAAACTACCATGATTAGTTTTATCTCAGTTTGTAATATTCAGTGATACAAAAATATAAAATATTATATTACATACAATAATATATTACATAATATATTATTTTACTTCTTTATAAAACACACACACACATGCACGCACGCACGCACACACATGCGTACAGCGTAATTTAGAAAACTGCTCTGTACCTCTTTCTTACCTGCTAACCTTCCCCCCTTTTCTTTATGAGTGGATCAACCAAAACCTGTTGCCTATAATGGGCCTCACAGAGCGATAAAAAGTTTTCAACTCTACAGGAGCAAAAGCCTACATTTCTTCTTCGCCGACAGTTTAGCTTCATAATGCAAAGTCGCGAGTCATTCGGCGATCAAAGTGCCGCTCTCTCTCTCTCTCTCTTTCTTTCCGTTGAAGTGAGCATTCAAAAGCCTGTTCTGACGTTTCTTTGAGTCGCCATCGGACGTAACATCAGGACATTGACACAAGGAAGCACCGTTTCGCGAGACAAGAAGACGGTAGGACCACAGCGGTGTGGTATGACATATCCTTTTTTATTCGTTCTCTTAACGATGGAGAATTGCATCCTTTTGAGAGAACTGCCTCTGAATCCCCGAAGACGATCAGACTTCGTTGTATAACTTCGCGATTTTAATTTAAACGATTAAAGAATACGTACGTTACAACCACAGTGTATGTGGTTGTTTAATATGTATATATATCTTGAGAATTGTGTAGAAGTCGGAACTTTTGCACGATTGTTGACATAAAGGATTGCGTTAAATCTGCAAGTTGCTGTGAACGCAAGCTGTTAAAGAAATACTTGATTTTTTTTTTTTTTTTGGTTGAACTTTTACCGGATAAGTACTGCATTAACACAGATTTAAAAAATTAACTTAGCGACAATCACGCGAACGTTTACAACCTACAGCGTAAACTAAGTACTTTAGGGTACATTAGCCCCGGGAGCAATGGAAAGCTCACCCTATCCGCTTCTTTTCTTTCGCGAAGACAACGCACGGTTACGCTAGGGTGGACGTTAGTGTAGGTCTAACGGAGAAGACGGGAGAAAGAGAACGCGGGCGGAGGGAAAGTCGTCGGCAGAAGGGAGTGGAACTGTCTGGAGTAATTAGCTAGCCAGGCCAGGCCAATATCGCGATGAAAGATTTTCAACTCCCCGAGTCGTCGACTCCAATCCGTCGCGACGGGGAAATCCAACCCAAGCCACGCTGTTTATAAAATGTCAGAGCACCAATAAAAAGTCATGCTACATCAAACATCGACCGTGCTAATAGCACGGAGAAAATAAAAGAAAAGAGAGAAAGAAAGAGAAAGAAATAGAGAGAAAGAGACAGATGACAAATTATGCAAGTTTATTAACTTGTTTTAATTACTAATAAATACTTTCAGTTCCTATAATGCATTAACAACAACCGTGCGAGGAATAAAAGGACGTCAGATGACCTTTTTTCAGTGACACTTTTCAGAAGAAGGTCTTGAGAGGAAAAACTTTCTTCTATATATATCGAGAAGGGAGATAGACATTCGCATACTCGCTTTCTCATATACAATTCTATCGATCTTGATATGAGTAAAGATGTTTGCGGGACCATCATTTCTCACATCTGTTTCATATACATTACGCATTTCTATTGTGCGGGGAAAAAAAAACTTATCGCCGTTATTAATTGTACGTTTGACATGTAAAGAAAATTACGTGTGTTTCGCTATTTGTGTAACTATTTACTGAGTATTACAGCAAAATCTTTATTATAAAATAATTAAAAGTTAATATTAGACGGAAAACTAAGAAAACTTTTCTTGTTAAATAAAGTTTTTACTTATAAAAACCGTTGATTTAAATAGTTTAGATAAAGTTTTTTTATCAACGAGACACACACACACACACACACACACAATGTTATTCTTATACTAATAATAAGTGCACACATACACACACACACTCGGAGATAAGCAAATGCTTGCTTAGTAAATGTTTAAAAAAAGAGAACGTCTGTGTGTGGTATTTCACGCACAGAACTACTCTTTTTTTTTTTTTACATCTACATCGCGCGGTAAAGACGGAATAGAATCCTTAGATATGGCAAGATAATGGAAAGAACAATTCCGGAATTGGATGTTAGTGCTCAGCTCGAATCGATTGTCAGGATGACAGTCCAAGCATGACTCGCGGATTCGTACGTAGGAAACCTCCCGCGCGAAACTCTGTACAACGCTGGACGTGGCTGACCAGCCGGCCGACTGACGGACGGCTGACTGCCTTTCTGATTGATGATCGCTACTGGACTCTACGCCGCCATGCATACCCTACCCAACACGTCCTCCTCCGTCCTTCACGGGCGTTCACCATCCCCCAAATGCAGCGCGAGTGCCAGTCTTCACCCTCTTCGCTCGCCGAACGCGTCGACTCATTCCCAGAATCGCGCCTCCGCCCTAATCTTTTTATACCCCGTTTTCAAATATAACACCTTGTTTTTTTTTTTTTTTTTTTTAGAACGACCGAACTCTAGAGACGCGACGCTCGCGTTATAGAGCCCGAGAATTCAGAATTGCACAACTTTACGTGTGACGAGCCTGAGAGTATTTTCAAACGGAGTATAACTGCGAACAAAATATCGCATCTTCGGTAAATATTTATTCGATAAAGTAATTCGCAAAGTGCGACAAAATATTTTTTTTTATTAATAGCGCGGTTTTATATAGGCGGAAAAAGTCATCAAGATGTCTGTGAGAGAGTTATAAAAAAAAAAAAAAAATACATATTTACACAGCAATATTTTTTTAGTATTGACAATAATTTATTGTGAAGTTAACGCGAACACGCACAAGAATGCAGAGAAGAATAAGCCGCCGGAAATATGTGTGGTTTGGTTACACGACAAGTACGACCGTACCATTTAACTCTTAATCGAGCAGAATTCGCGTATGGATGACCCGACACGACTGGCGAAGAAGCAGTTACAAGTGAATGGATCCCACTCTCTTTACCCCGCAGCGCCCCACAGCGCGCCGTGTAGCCCATCGCCCACTTCCTTTCATTGGGAGCAATATTTCTTTTCGCAGAGTCCCCTCGCGCAAGGGCCTTTATCTAACAAGGAGCAAATCATTTCCCTATTATTTGCTCGCTATCGCACTCTCGCTCTTCCAGACTTCCTCTTCTGGATTCGTTTTACTCGACCAGGGCGCTCGGCGCTCTTTATACCCTCTTTCCTCCACTTGTCGTTGCGTTCTCTATATCTTTTGGAGGCCATCCAAATCCTATCCATTGTGGTGCTTTAAGCTTATGCGACACTTATTTGGAAGCTTTATTTCATATTTCTTCATCCTTCTTTTCTCTCTCTCTCTCTCTCTCTCTCTCTCTCTTCATATTTCTATCATTTTTTTAATCACATTTCTGGTTTGATTTTTTTTATCATACGTCTCTTAATCGCTCTAACAATGAAAACTGTTGTTTGTGCTTTTTTTCCGACGATAGAGTTTTTTTTTTTTTTTAACAAAATAAACTCACTGAAGAAGAAAAGTTCGAAAGAAATTCCAGTGATCAATATTAAGGAGATAACTTCACGTTAGCTACATTTTCCCCTTAACTAAAAGTTCGATACAGTTTCCCAAGCAAATTCAATACCATTCTTTTCCTACAAGTTTTCAAATTACATTGCGCATAATCTAGCGATAATCTCTTTCAGATGTATGTTGTGTTTACTCGTTTAGTTTATCGTTATTACGTTATTACGTTATTACGTTATTACGTTATTACGTTATTACAAGAACTATATTGCTAATTTGTTTCGAAACAAAAACAAACTATAATAATTGCGGAGATTATTTCTCTCTTTCTCTCTAAAGCCTCACTTTCACGATTTACAGCAATAGATGAGTGTTTCAATCGTAATAAAGTTTCTTCCTCTCTACACACACGCTCTACAGAAAGTACACGAAGCTCGCAGCGAGCGAATAGGTCTCAGGACGGTGTTTGAGTCGGACTAAAGGGGTGGCCAGTGGTCGGTTTAAACAATTATCACAAGGGTTGACCGCGCGCACGAGTCGACATGGGTGGTAAATTATTACACACAGGGTTGCTTAGGACGTACTGGACTCTAGAGTTTTGGGCCACATTAACGCGACATTATCACTAAAGACTAATCTATTTAGATCAGTTGAATTATGTTAAAAAAAAATTTTACACACGCTCTCTCTCTCTCTTTTTTTTGCATTCATCGTTCAAAGTGAATTAGTTTTATACTTCAAAAATGAAAATAATTATTACAATTTTAATGTTTTTAATTGCGCGCTCGCACATAATTTTGTTACAAATCATCAAAATTTATCTTATTTAATCTCTGCACGCGCGTGTACTGAGATTAATACTGAATTTCAACAGAAACACGCTACTATTCGCTCCGCTATGTTGGTGAAGTGCGTTACATAAGAATCGTACGGAAAAGGAGCGCTCGTAAATCTGGTCGCGCTAGAGAAGACTTGTATCCCAAGTATCCCCGTGATGAAGGGTGAGACACCAGAGCGAGTGTCCTTTATAGCATTGTTAACAACTAATGTATGCGGCTCGAGTTCCTGAAACCCTCCCGCATTTAACATTCTTTAACATTATTATACACATGGCGCCCGTCTGAGCACTCTCCACGTATTCGTCCTTTTCCTTCTCTCGGAAGCACGACCCCCACGTGTCCTTTGGGGCCGATTTTTTTAGTCAGTTTTATTTAACTGCAACCACGGAATCCCTTTTCCACCCTTTCCCGCTTTTCTCTTCTTCTTTTTTTTTTTTTTTTCATCGCACCGTTTATATCTTCGAGACGAAGCAGCTTTCTCTTTCTTTTTAAGATGCCGGGCACGTTTTAGGACTTACGATCAGCGCCGTAATTTCGACGAACAAGTGGCGCTTACTACTTTCTGATGCGACTTTAGGAGCTTGCAAAGAGATACTTGGAGAAATAATATATCTTATAAATAATCTAGAAAAACGTATAAACTTAAGATTTTGAAAATAGTCAATAACAGTTTTTCATACTGTGGAACGATGATTTGTTTAAAAGTTTGCTTAGAAATTCTTCGTATATTTATAGAATATTTTGAGAAAATTTATTTTGTTTGAAAAATAATCTAAAGTTCTTTGTCACATATTTAGCACTAGTGAACCAATTGTTACCGCTCGTGAATAATTAATCGCTACACAGAAAGAACGGTTTCTTTAGATTTAACAAATTTCCAATGAAATTATTCCAAAGAAATTAATTTCTTTGG
>QVOB01014631.1:0-34220 GCA_014839585.1 Pseudomyrmex concolor
CAATAATTTCAACCGCTCATGTTCAGTTGCCGAAGGTAAATTCCGCTAGTCGCGGACTACACAACAAGTACCGGGCGACCAGAACAACATCCCGACATTTTTTAAAAATAATATTGCAGTAAATATCTCTCTCTTGAAATATTGAATAATGTATAAAATATTGAATAATACGTCATTTTTTGTATTTTGTTTACATCACGCGAAGAAATATTATATCAATATATTATTTTTATTCCAAATGTTTTACTTTTTTTTTTATATTAACATTATGGCAAAAAGAGACGTGACAACGTGTTATGACTTTAGTTTGTTTCGCTTAGACGTTCTCTCTTTTCTCGACAGCGCGGCGCGCAAAGCTGATGCGCCATTAATTGTACTCGTTCGCGAACTTTCAACCAGTCGTGGCACGTTAATTGACGCGATCAATCCTTCGTGGAGCACGCTTTTGCGTTCGCCGGCTCGTCGTTCGCGCTCTAGTCCTGATTGCCAAAGTTCGAGTCGTTAAAAAAAGATTCGAAAACGGAGAAAAAAATAACGTTACGCGATATTTCATCGTTTACCGCCAGTCGTTCCCTTTTTTTTCCATTTTTCTCCCGTCGGACAAATGAAAATATGTCGCGTCAAAAAAAAAAAAAAAAAATAAAACAAAACAAAAAACATGTGTGCACTCGCTTTGACATGTTTTCAAGCGTGCAACGAAGCGACGCGCATAGCGCATAACCCAAAGCACAATTTATCATAATATATTGTACGATAATGAAGATTAGTCGCACAATGTCGCAACTGCAAATGTCGCACATTTGTGATGAAATGACGCGAATCGTCGGCAAATAACGTAATAAGTCACGTGTGTACACGAGATTTCAGCCGTATGTATTGTTATAAATTTACTTTTTAACATCTGTTGAATATTAAAATATTTTTAGTCATCATTATTATCTTCACATACTACTCTCATAGTACACGTGTTATTTTATCGTAAATGAAACATCTGCTGAAAATGTTTCAATATTTTTCAGACAAGAAAGTAAAATGGCTAAGATTTGAATTATAATTCCATTACGATATTTCTGTCATTTAATTGTTATTATTTAATTAACAAGGCAGCGAGAAGTAAGCGATTATATATAATTTACTCACTGTAACCTCCCACGTAGATCGGCGTCCACGTTACTTGAGTGTAGGCCAACGGCGTCGCTGCGAATAGCACGGCACTGAACCATATCGCCCGACGCAACGCACGCATTTCACTAGCGGCCTCGATAGTCGCCATTTTCTCTCCTTTCAGTCAGTTCTCCGCCTCGATATCATCTTCCCCGGCATGCCTTCGTTACTACGCTCCGCTTTTGTTCGCCGCGCTCGTCGTCTCGTCCTTGTAGCTCGTCTTTCAAGAGCGCGCGCACAACAATACGTCACTGCCGGTGAATATCTACGCAATCGAAATTCTCGATACTGCCGTCGTCTTATCCCGTCGCGTTTACTACGTATTTTTTTTTTTTTTTTTTTTTTTTTTTTTTTTTTAATATCTAATAATAATCTTCCGGCGAGTAGCTCGAAGGAAAGTAGAATATTCCATGCAGCGCAATGTTCACGCGCACATATTCTTATATAGTCCGCCTCGCAGAAAGAATTCTTGAAGAAGGAGTTTTATTAAAGCGAAATTTGATCGTAAACACGGGAACAAAGAATTGCGACGAGCAATAAAGTTGTCGAGGAATCATGATTCAGCGAAATTAATTTTTCAAATCCGAACAGGTGAAATTAAAACGTGCTAAGATGAGGTCAGAAAAAAGTGAATGCTTCGGGAAGAGCGTTTTTATTCGCGAGTGGTTCACGTAGTAATTAATCTTGGGCTTTGGGTCACGGTCGAGTCCGACACGGTACGGCATAATCGACTCGCGAAGCGGGAATTAATTAATTAAGCGCGATCACGCGTTTGCGACTCTAATTGATACTCGACGCGGTAAGAATTAAAACACGCATATTTATCGTTTCAGTTAGCAACGCGAACTATGGAAAAGCAAAGGGAAATGCAATAGCGACTATGTTGTGTATCGGGCGCACTTTTTCCGCGTCATCGAGCGAGAGAGTTTTACGTCACGTAAAATTTTGCATTCAGGCCGTTATTCTTCTCTTCCACAGACAGAATCTTCATTTCTACGCGAGTCCTGATTTATGCATTCTATATTTCACGTTTCCTCCTTATTTTTCAAACATATTACTCCGGTTTTTTCGAGTATAACATGAAGACACAATCATCGCTTTCACCGACCCGCGATTACAAAAGTAACGACCTTTCTACTTCGTCTTTTTTTTCACATCCACGTAACGTTTGCCGGACCGTTTCTATTTTTCCCCCCATTTTTTTTCTTCCTTCGACTTTCTCGCGCGGACGTTTATCCGTCTTCCGCTAAATCCTTCCGTGGCTTTACCCAGATCAAGAGGCTTTTTTCTGCAGATCCCGTCTGTAACAAAATAGCAAAACATATCAGTAGAAGGTTCTCTTTAGCGGATAATCATTAAGAGATGAAGCAATGTTGGGAGTAATTCTCTTGGAAAATTCTAAGATTACCGGAAGAGAGCATCAGAATTTATTTTCCGCGAATTCGCGCAGCTACGAAAGCGGATTTTTACGAAAATTGCAATGTTTGGCGCTTGTTTGAAATTTATTTTTTTGGCGAGAAGGTTTTGTTCCAGCAGAAACAAAAACATATCTGCTATTGCATAGAACATGAATATGCAATATTATTTATTCACCATAAAATAAAAAGCTATATTTTAAATTCTCACAGACAAATTTTATCAGTAAAAGTAAAATTCGAATTTCGTTGTCATGTGATACCAAAAAAATATTTTCCAAAACTTGAGTTTTTACTACTATGTTACGTCTCAATTTAATCTTTTATTACTTTTATTACTACTTATCGACAAATGTAATACTAAAAATATTTAAAATTTAACCGGCATGTTTGTTAAAATATGTGAAAATCGTCTTACGTCGTGTATGGGCAGCTCGTTCAGGTATACATTTTTTTGTTTTTTTTATCAGATCGTAAATCCCAATAAAAAGCGCGAAAGCGTGACAAGTAATAATTATCTTATGCAATTACTGTAATGTCCATCACATCTCAAGTGAAATAAAATTTATATCTCACGTCGAGAAGAAACGGAGAGATCGCAATGTCTTCTCCAGGGATTCGACGTCGTCGATGTCTCGTTACCGTATCTCTATTGAGGTGACGCGAGCGACATGTAAGACGGAGAGGTCATGGTTCCCCATAATGTTTCACTGAAGTAGCTAGAGCGAAGTCGAAGGAAGAGGGAGGAGGAGAGTTGGCAAACCCATTACGTGGCGCCAGCGGACGATCGGCGACGGTTCAGTCGCGTTTATAATGTGACAAGCCGAAGTTATCCCCGCCGTTTTGCCCAGCGTGTTATTCACTCGTCGTTATCTACCGTCAGTGGTTTTACCGGCAAACTTGTCCGCAGTTATGAAAGCTACTCGGCGCGGCGAGAAAGACGGTCTTTATGCACTTGCTGGCATCGGCCGACGATCGGTGCTTAGCCTCAGGGACTACGTGTACTTCTTCCCTTTCTCTGTCTCCCTTTTCACTCTCTCTCTCCCTTTTTCTCTTTCTCTTTCTCTCTCGTGCCTTTTACCTTATCGCTCTCGTCCGCCTTATTAGCTCGCGCTATTTTCTTAACTGCTCTTAGCATCGCTTTAGTCGAGATTTCTAAACGCTTTCGTATACTATGGCATTTTCCGATTTTGTGATTACACTCAAAGTAGAGAGAGAGCAACTTGCAACTCTCGCTGTTGTATCGTTTAAAATCAAGAAAAGAACTTTGTTAAGCTCGCGTTTTCTCAAAAAAATTTAAGTTACGTAAATAACGCTCTTGTTAGTTTTTTAGATAAATTTTTTTTCATATTTTATTTCTTGTTTATTGCGCAAGACACTATATATAATTTCTTTTTTTTTTTATTCGGAGAATTTATATTGCTGGTCTGACCGAACGCTGACTTCATCTACTGTGGCATGTTTTGCCAGGTCAGACATTGACTGTATCTACTGTGTGACACTGGTTTTGTAAAAATATTCATATTCATTAAAATAACTGTTTTATTATAAGTTTTATTGCTTTTTATAGTTTTTATTACTGTTACAAGCCCTGAAAAAAAATATTTTTCTTTATTTTTTTATGTACCAAGTTATATTTTTCTGTATTTCTCGCTCGAACGAAGTCATTTGCAACGACAGTCTCTAACTACTTCATATCTTTGTCCGCTTTCAACAGCCACTGTACCTTAGTTGACCTCCCTTTCTTGAATACGATCTCCCAATTATAATTCGCCACTTCTATCAAATACCTCGGTCGTAACCGAGTCAAGTATCCTCCTCCCCTTTTCTTTAAAGCCTCATCTCTCTTTTCATTCTTTTCCTTTTCCGAACAATTCCGGAGCGACTGCTGTGAACAGGTCTATCCAAAAGGTGCCGATGCAGTTAACTTAATCCAGGTGCTGATTGGACGCGCGGGCTCGGGAACAGAAATAACGAAATAGAAAGAGGACACGTGTAGTCAGCGGGAAACAAGCGAGAGAGACAGTCGCAAGCGGCCTGTAATTGTGCCGTGTAATTATGGCTAGTTCTGTTTGATAAAATCGACCTAACGGTAAAAGAGAGGTTTCGATAGAAGCGGAATCAGCGGTTATGAGAGTGTCAGCGACACAAAGGCCGGCTGCTGGCCTTATCCCATGTCTCTTCCCCTTTCTCTTTCGCTCACTACTCGTGTATTTGCGTCTCTTTCCAAGTGATCTGCAATTCGCTTTCCGCTCGGAAATGTTTTCTGCCCAGATTGTCTCTTCGGTTCGATTATTACGTTTCACCGTGTTGCGCGAGCGGACAGGAGATGATGCTTCGATAGTCGTAATCGTACATCTTCCACGCGTTGCCAGATACGGAACGCGATAAAATTTAATGTTCATGCCGGAGCTAAATGGCCAAGTTTCCCATAGGAGAGATCAAATGTCCGAAGGAGCAAATAGGTACGAGTAAATAACATTTCCCGCTGCAAAGATAATTAGTCGGTCCCGCAGTTCGCGCTGTGTGTGTATGTGTGTGTGAGTGTGTGTCTGGAGTTCGCCTCGCTTCCGTCCGCCATCTCTCGTCTCTTCGCCCTTTCTCGCCCAACCTTGTTTCTTGATGCCTCGGCAACTCCTCGTTTAGCACCGCCGCAAATTAGCCTCCAACCGCATTTTCTGCGTCCACCTACAGGGAGTACGTGAGTGTGGTGCACGTGGCTTTCGTTTCAAGGTGAGATTCTTTGGGACGAGACTTAATTAGATATACGCTGCCCTCTTTCGTGTGCATTAACCTGTCGCCTATTTAATTTAATGCTCATTAAACGTTTATTTAATGAGGCAAAAAGAATAATGTGGAACTCAATCGTTCCGGACCAACGAGATTTGCTCGGATTAAATGTACAAACGAACTCGGAATGCATTTTCGCAGACGGACGCTTTTGACAATGCTCGAAATGTGCTTGCTAAAATCTGAACCTAAGCCGAGAATTAAAATAATGAATTTATTATAAACCGAGAAAGATGGTGAGACAAAAACAACAATTCTTCGTGTTAATTTATAACACACATTTACAAACATCGAAGTGCCACAGTTACATCGATGAAAGTTAATCTGCCGAGTGGCTGTTGGAGATGTGCACGGCGATTGAACGCGCGACGAACCGTTGTAATTATTAATCGAGTCAGGCATCAATTAGTCGGAATATCGATTAATCGTGCGTCAGAATGTATCTTAGTCCGTACACAATCACGGCTACCCTCCCTTTCCTGCCTCTCCCGAATTGTTCGTGGTTTCGGATGACTGTGCATTTCGTTATATAATTAATCATCTGACCATCGCGCCGATCAAACAAGCCGAAGTGACGTTTCTTGCGGAGTTCCGGTTGGGTAATTTTCCCTAACTAACGAGCGAAGTCAGTCGCGCATTGCACCAAGATTAACGCATATATAATGACATCGCGAACAAGCTCGCGAGTAACAAACGTTACATCGTAGAAAGCAGTAAATGCGGCAGCTCGAAACTAAAACTAAGTATTTGCATTTTGATATCTTTGCTTTCAAATCACCGAGTGTCATATATACAAACTTTATGCGTTTGTGTTTACAAATGTACTTTTCTATCGCGCCATCACAATAAATGGCACGATGCTAATTCATTCTGTAAATATCAGGAAACGTATCGAGAAGATTTATTTCTGCTGTGTACACGTGTACGTGTTGAAATATGCAAAACAGGAAGAGCGAACCACGTTTGCAGCGTTGGTTGAGGCTCGTTATGTTATAGGTTGAAGATATATTCTTGGATAAGGCCGTATGATAAAGATATATGCATCAGGCATTAATATTCAGATCAGACCGAGCGTGAATTCTGTAGCAAATGTCGCACTATACTACTACTAGTTTCACGAATATTTCTCAGAATGTACTCCAGATTATGCTTACTCTTTCGTAGAAATATACATAAACAACGTCATTGATTACTTTTATATCCACAATTGTAATCGTTTCGGCACTTAAACATCGGTATTTTGTGTAATTATCATCAAATAAATGGGTGCAAATTATTTTCATTATCATCCAATTAATTAAGGTGAACATACTTTTTGTTAATTTTTGCAAAATAGAAAAAAATATCAGTTAAATATTATTAATTTAATTAGATAA
This sequence comes from Pseudomyrmex concolor, assembly GCA_014839585.1. Taxonomy (NCBI): domain Eukaryota; kingdom Metazoa; phylum Arthropoda; class Insecta; order Hymenoptera; family Formicidae; genus Pseudomyrmex; species Pseudomyrmex concolor. Next base: position 6,746 of record QVOB01014631.1, read on the forward strand.
ATATAAAACTTTTAATGTACTAATTATTTATTTGTTTATGTCTTTTTTTACCTAATTATTTTTATCTAATTATTTTTTTATCTTTGTTAACCGAGCTTTACTTTCGTCGCGCAATTGTTCACGCGATAGATTTGCCTGATTATATTTCTTTTTTTTTCAATTCAGGAATACGTACTACATACAAAATTACATCACGTCGCTATAATCAGTCAGGTTTCTCGCAGCGGCAACCGACGTTTGCCAACTGGAACGCGGTGCATTTAGTTTCTAATGGAGCTTAGCGACTAAAGATAATGACACGTTCGTTCCGCAGCAGCGAGCAGCCTCCGTCCGAAACGACGCTACCTCGTGCTAGTCCAAGTACTAGACAATATTTGTTTTTCACTCCAACAACTACGGCAAACGTAACGCCACGTTGTTTGCCGGAATAGAACTTCGAACTAGCTACCGGAAGGATGGAGAACGTCTCGTACGAAGTTTACCGAAGGAATGTTTATTCGGGAGAACGACGTGTATTATAATCGAATCGTCTCGAAGAAAATCTCGAAGAAGACATATGTCAATTGTTTAAATAAAAACCTGTGTAATATATATATTGTGCACTTGATCAAGTCATACTGCAAGAAAACAAAAGATAGTCCGTTTTGAGTTCGTAAAAAAAAAGTGCGCGAAAGAATAGTTTCGAAAGAGTGTCAATAATTATCATTAGTGCAGCTTTGTGCTGCCAAGAAAGAATGTTTCGAAACGAAAGCGAAAAGAGGAAGAAGAGAAAATAATAGAGCGCGAGTGAGCGAAATGGAAGTGCAGGGTAATTATCTCGCGTTTGTTTCTCTGAGCTTCAGCTTTTTCTTGTTTCTTAAGCTTTAGCTCTGGTGAAAATCTCCTTTTCCATCCGAACACAAAACTGCTACTATGAACGAGTAAACAAATTAATATATTTCATTAGAGCCCTTTCTACGCGTCACTTGTCTCTTTTTGTATATTATTTTTCTTTTATTTTATTTAGTTCACTTCAAACAACTATCAAAATTGTTTGTTGCTCAAAATGTCAAAGATAACAAAATGTCTTATTTATTTAATGACTTGTGCTCTGTATAGTTTTTAATTATTTTATGTTGTTTGTAGCACTAATTGCACAAATGAACAAATAATTCGTTTAGACAAACATTAACATAAAATAAGATGTGTAAATAAAAACACTACGATTGTTGATGTTAAACGCCGTCAAATCTTTTCACAATCGTGCTATCCGAAGGTAACAATAATTTCACGATAAAAATCTCGATATCGCGGAGAAATATTTTACACACAGACAGACACACACACACATACACACGCATTCTCGAGCGAAGATATTTCAACTCGGTTTTCTCGAGTACTTGATCGCGGATTCGTGCTTTTTCCGACCGTGCGAACGGTATTGTTTGTCGGGCATGCATGACAAAGTTGCGGCATGCGTTCTCTCGATGAGTACACGCTGAAATCTACAAATGCGCGCGTATCTGGCTCGTGTGCTCGCCTCCCGCGAGGTCCTCACGCTCCACTTCGCACGACACGTAGCGTTTTCACGCGTATTCCGTATCCGGGAAAAATATATAGTTTCGGCCACACACAGAGTGTGTGTGTGTGTGTGTATGTGTGCGCACAAGTGCTTGGAGACGCGCCACCAAGATATACGATACCAACGCGATTTATCATCGTGACAATTTCGAACGGAACACCCGTTTCGCAGCCGCCGTTTTCCATTCCTCCCTCTTTCCTCCCCCGTATCCTCGCGCCGTCGAACCCTCTCGAAATGGCATTCCCGTTGTGTGCCCGGCGGCAGCTTTCGCGTCATACCGTCCTCCGCTAGAACTCTCGTTCGAGAACTGCCGCAAAAGTTGCTTATATGATTAATCGAACCTTGCCTCTCCGCCGGCTGTACTATCTGTGTGTATACGCGAAAACTCCGAACTGAAGGATTAAACTTTTGTTTCTTTCTCGCGTCGCGACAGATGCGCGAGAACGATCGTTCGGTCGCGATTTTGGCGTGCAGACACGAATATATATATGTATACAATCGATAACGGCGCGAGATGTGTAATAATGAAGCTTGAATCTAAATCATCCAATGCAGACAGCCATTGAACAGATGAAAGATCGGAGGGATACGCATCGAGACAAGACAAGATGAATAATGTGTTTGTCGGTCGAGAGAAAACGTTCGTCGTGCATAATCTTTGCGGTCTTATAGTTTAGAAAATTTTCGTGAAACCAACTGTTAGAAACTATAAGCGTATCATTAATCATATTGTTAAAGCCGCGTAAAAACACACGACGATGTACAGAGTAATTAATTTATCTCAAGATTTCATCCGAATTAAAAGCATAGTGAATGTATATCTCTCTTTGTTTTGCAGGATACGGCCCGCGCTATTGATAGAATCAGTAAAGCTATGGATCAATAATATACGAGACCATAGGATATTCCTTTGATTTTAATAAACGTCGTCGCGCGCGCATACTGTAGGTATGTACAGATACATATCGCCGGTGTCGGGCGCGATTTTCTATACGCGCCGCGTTTTTCTTTTCGGTCGTCGCGGACAATTTTTCACTTTTAATTAAAGACGACTGTACTATAAATATTCAGAGAAAGGCCGCGGATTTTTATCGCCGACGCGCTCTTGTTGCCTGCGCATTCAAACAACGCGTTTCGTGTGGCGCTTTATTAAAAAAAAAATCTGCCTGGTCGTTGCGAATATAGGCGTTAAATCTCCACCGCGAATTTCGCGTTTCTTTTTTTTTTTTTTTGTTCGCGGCGCGGAGCCTCTCCAGCGTCAGATCATTACCCCACTTTTTGTCTCACCGCGTATATCAAATAAATGGCTAGAAATCGCGCGCCAGAAACACTGATGGTACAATGCGCTCTGCATATATCTGCTATATTTTTTAAACATCCGACTATCTGTAGGCATAACGTAAACGCGGCGTATACGCGACAATTGCGGAATTTCGACCGCTGTAAACTTTTTTTTCATATAGCTGGGGAGCTTCGAATGCAAAGCGGAATCGCTGATGCTTTCGAATATTTGCAGAAATATTGATTTTAATCATTTATTATTTTCAATAGTGTCGGAACATGAAACAAACAAATGTATAATGTATATTTACCAACAGATGTTTCCTTTCAAAGATCGCATGCGGAATGTACTCTCGAGCGGATAAATAACGCAAAACATGGCGCAGACCGACCAGCAACGACAACGTTCGACATTCTTGACATTCTCGAACACTTCCAACACTCGGGAGACGGAGGTAACTTCACACCGTTGTGCTCCGAGCGCTTGGAATAGCAATGTCCGATGATTCGACACGACGCAAAAACCGACCGAATTTAACGCACACACATCGGCAATTGCGGTAATCGCGATCGAATACGTTAATTATACATTCCGCGATAATCGTCCGTCGTGTAATTCGATATTCCCGATAACTATTTGCGCGAGGAGTTTACTTTAAAGACGAGAACGCGCGCAATACGAAACACACGCAAACCGATACCGCGAACTACTGATACTACTGATAGAACATAATTCATAGACTGCACGCCCTCTATCGTCTCCGTTGATAAGAAGTTTAAGACTGTCGCTCTGTTCTTGTTTAGCGACACGTGATTGGCGGATGAGAAAAGTAGTATACCGAAAAATAGCATAAAGGGTACGATAGTAATCAAGGCGGATATGTAATGTTGTCTTCTGAAATTCAGTTCCAGTATTGAAAATCTGTAATATACATCACGTGAATAGATTTTCAAAACGCAACTGTTATCTGAGTTGTCTCTCCGTGATAAATAGAACGTTGATAAACAGAGGGTCTAGCATGTTTTTTTGTAAATATTGACTCGCTTCGTCTACATGCGCAGTTTATTATACGTGTATGTGGCAGGACGAGCGGAATAGACGCGCGCGTCTCTCGTCAGTCACATAAGATCACGTAATTCGAATTAATTGACAAAGCTAGACTGTGCTTTATTCGATCTTCTACGTCGAAAGGTTGATTTCTCTACGATATCTGATGCGAAGAACGCAAGTGAATTTATAAATATCAGAAGACAATCTGTTCTATGTTTGAGAAACTAAAAGGTGCGTTCGTTTTGGGAGCTTACGCGCTTTGAGAGAGCGTCAGTCTATCTTTCTTCTATATTTAAAGAACAATAAAGACGGACTGATGCTTAAAGCGCGCAAGCGTCCAAAGCAAACGCACCTTTTGTAATCACATTGTGCGTCTTGCTTGAGCTTTCTAGAAAGAAAGAGCTTTTTATTATTGTAAGAGTTTTACTTCGCGTAACTGATGTAGATACGCGACTCGATCTTGCACATTTCGATTTATTTACGCATTAAAATATTCGCGCTGACCTTGAGTGCGGTCATATTCGCTCGTGCTACGTGATTCCTATCGTGTAGGAATTGCACGATCGTTGCGTTGGAAAAAATTAAACAGTTTAATTTTCAAAGCTTTTTATCAAACATTTTTGCTTTTTCTGTGTCTCTCTTTCTCTCTCTCTTTGTCAAAAACACATTTTCAAACTAGAAGAATAAAGCACTACGCGCAATCTTGTGCTTTGTAAATTAACCCGAATCAGATGATTTCTTATGAACGCGAGGTACGCCATTAGTTTGCAAAGTGACGCGGCGCTATTGGTTTCGCGCGAAGTAATTTCGTGTTTTGTGCGGTTTTTTCTTCTTCGAAGTTAACTCCGCACGCAAAAAAGTGTTGGGAGTGTTGAATTTGACGACGGGCAAACATTGTAGTATGTTAATTTAGTGCATATTCGTTCGCAATTACCGATTATTCTCTTGTAAATACGGTCGCGCGCATCGTGGCGTAATTAAGGGTTAGGTTAAGTTAGATCGGGAAGGACGAGAGCGTCGCGTGTCAGTGCGAAGTTGCCTCTCCTCCAAGTTTTTCCGGAATACCTATATCGAGTCGGAAATGTCGAGCAATATTACAGTTTTGCGTGTTTCACGTTATTTATTTTGAGAAGTGCATCGCGCGCGTGTAATCTCGCTTCGAGCGATATCGAATATATTACCGGTAACGATAAAAACAAGTGATGATAATTATCTCTCTTGTGACATTCGTTTATTGATTTTCGCACGATACCACGCTCCATCGAATATTTTCGCGACATCGAAGTTTTGCTCTGCATTCGTAATGATCAAATTTGTTTTGGAACAGTTGTATTTCGTTTCTTTAAAAATGTATCGCGTTTTTTGAAATTCCGAGTGCGCGTATGAATTAATCGAAAGTGAAAATAACTGTAATTAGTGGAATAACAAATGTGTGTAATATATAGACGTTCTATTTGAAGCAGCGGCGGGATCAAAAAGATTGCGAAGAAGGAAACGTCAAGTAAGTAAATTTGCATGAAATTTAATGTATTTTTAAGTTTAAATAAATATGATATATAGAATAAATTTTTAATAAATATAATATTGGCTGTTTTTAAAGCAGATAAAATGAACAAATATTTATAGTGAAAATTATTAGAATATTTAGAGAATATCAGTAGAATGTTTATACAGAAAATAATTATCAGATCTTTGTAATTTTTTACTTTATGTGATTTTTCATCTCTTCAAAGCAGTTTTCTCGCCGCAACGTTTATTCATAACACAGAAATTTGTTTGCTTTCTTTACAGCCAGAAATGAAAACTTCCCTCAACAACAAATCAACAATTTCAAACTCCGTGCAGCTTGTGGTGAGTAAAGTATCGTCTTTATACCAATCTCGCCGCGAGAAAAATCTCGAAAAAGTTATCGATAGAAATGGTTCGCGGACTATCGACAAAATCTGACTTACGATCACGAACACGCGATCCACAAATGGCTCTCGAGAAGCACGGTTCTTATGTGACGATAAACGCGTACGAGCGACATCACATATATCTCGTAAAAATCCGACGAGTGAAGTTTATAATCCTAACCTAACCTAACTCGCGACACCGTTGCACTAGTGGCGTAAACGTGTTGCCGGCCAGAAACCCGGGATCAAAGTAATCCCGTTCCGAGAAACCCGCGTATCCCGGTCAAAGTTTTTTCTAATTGGACCGCGAGTTAGCCGAATAAGAAGCACGTCGGAGAAGGCCACAGAGAGAACGCGCTGCTGCGGCGACGGTGACTTAGACGGAAGAACGAAACGGACGAACGTTTCTCTCTGAGACGCTCTTCGTTCGAAGAGCTTGTGGAATCTTCCAATTCGACTAAGAAACCCGAACGCCCCTGCAAGCAGTTTAATCGAATTCCACTCTGCGCGCGGGTCCTTGCTTCCAATCTATATATATCCAGGTTTCCTGACCTTATACACCGCGTTCGCGTACACGTGTCGATGTGCATGTATACGCACGCAGACAATCCGAAAAAGGATCAGATTCTCCGCCATTTCTTATCAGATCGATAACTCCGCTTGTCGCAAAAAAAAAAAAAAAAAAAAAGGTAACTCCTTTGTAAAATTTCTCCGGAAATAGCTCTTCGATAAGCAGTTATTCGATTCTTGAAAACGCCATATCCTTGAAAACGATCAATGTGAATGTGACAAAATCATCTCGATATATGTTTTATTAATGAATCTAAGTTCGATTGTTTTATTTTACTCGTGTACAGAACAAACAAAACATTGGTTAAATATTCAAATATTATTACGCAATAGCTTCTCTCATAAATTAACTGTTTGAACAGAAAAGTAAAATCGTTGCCATTATGTACATGTGTTACGCGATAAGTTCAAGTGTTTGACCGAAAAATATATATCTCAATGTATAAATATATATAGAGAACGTCTATTTCGAAGGAAAATATTAAGTGCGGTTTAGATTACCAGTCTACTCGGTGATCGTATCAAATATCGATTGGCGGAAAGAAACGTACGAGAGTCGTGCAACGCGAGTTTCGCGTTAAAGCGCATCTACAGTTACGGAAGATCTAGTTTGAAAAGTTATAGAAGCGCGGTAAATGTGCGCGTTAACTTTTGTTAATCCTCCGAAAGTTAGACGAAAGCGCGCGCTTGGTTATGCAGTCATGAATAGAAGTTTGAGAGGGTCAATTTTTTTCGTCAAACTATAATAATTTACGGACAAGTCGTTGAGATTCTCTAATTATTTACCGTTGCAACTCGCTATCGCGTTTTGTCTCCAGATCACGGTGACTCTCGTATTTGTTCTCAGAGACAGACTTGCGACAACCCGACGCGTCTTCAATATATCTTCACGATCTTTCGATTGAAATTCGAGACGTTCAAAGTATAAGTTTGACTTTTTCAATATCTTAAATTTATCTCCCAAGAAACAAAACGTACTCGATCGCTGGACAAGAAACGCGAAATCTCTTCCGCCGCGAGATTTATGTTCTTACGTTTTTTAAAATTTTGAAAACTCGCCAAAGCTGCCTGGAGATATTCAATTTCGATGTATTTTCCACGTCATGTTGTCATCGCGCGATAAATTAAAAACCCATTGAAAAAGATCTGTGTATAAAGAAACAAACTGTGTATGATTTAACGAAAACTGCCCGACCCTACTTTCGAAGGGAATTCGCGTGCCGTTCGTTAAAAACTTTTATTTCGTTTGCGATGATTTACGCGACGTCAATACATTAAGGTTTATCTACATTCAATGCGAGCAATGCAAATTACAATCGCGCAATTTCAACAATAAATCTCTGCTTTACCGTTCAAATAATGAGTTAGTTAGTCGCGCAGTATTTTTGCGATAATGCGTTCTTCTCTTCGGTAAGGATCCTTCGTTAGAAGGATCGACCAAAACTTGCCGTGCGCGTTTACCTTCGGGAGCATCGCTTCTGCCCGCGGCCAATTACCAAGTTTCACGGCTCCGGAAATGATTGTTATAATTCGCATTTATCGTCCGCTATTTATACTCGTCAAAAGTTCCCGCGTCGGGAAACGAGCGCGAGTGCGTGAAGGATACTAATTAGTTACGGAAGACTCGCTTTTAACGGGATCGTTAATCATCTCTCGCGGCTGGCGGCGTCTCCGCGGCGGCGAACGCGAGAATTTCGCTTCTTTATCTCACTCTTTGTCTTTTTCTTAGTGTTTCTGTGTGTTCGCGTCGGTTCCTTCGCTCTCACACGTTGCATCACCACCGGGAACTAATCTACTTTCGTGGCGCGGTAGTAATAATCTTGATCGCACGGACGTGTCTCCTTCCTTCCTTTTATTCCGTCCATTTCTTTCAATTAGCAACTCGCTGACTATTCGTATCAAACGTCTGTATTCAAAAGTGAGACTTCTGTGAGACCTGTCGAGTTTATTCTGTGCAAAATCGTTATCGCAACTCGAAGTGGTATGTAAATAAGTCATTACGTTAAAGTATGACCTAAATTCTCTCCGAGTTTGATCGAAGCTCGTTTACATGGTGTAATTTACGCATTTACTGAGTAAATGCAATGTACAGACTTTCACGCGTCCTGTTGCTGATGAAATTTGCGAGAGGATCGATCCGTAGGACTACCGGAGTTGGTGCCAATAAAGTTAAGTCGAAAGCGGAAAAGTTAAGCGGTTGTGCGAGTCAGAGTTAATCTAGCTCGAGAGCTTGACTAGATGAAAATGTTGATTTATACAGTTTTAAATTTCGCGAATTTTTCCATGGTTCGGATTATATGCACACTCACAGACCAGGCTAATTGTGATTAAAAACAAATTTTTGCAGAGCGATGTATCAAGATGCATCTCGGAAAATAGATCGAAATAAATCTAAGCAACACTCGCAAAACTGCGTACAAATCCTCTTATTAAAACTTCTGTCCCGCGAAAATGGGCTGCAACGAGTGGACTTAAAGCGGCGAAATAGATTTTATTTTGAAAAAAATTACACGTTTTGTATAATTCAAATTATACAAAAAATTTATAATTTGAATTATACAAAACGTGTAATTCAAATTAAATTTTTAACCAAACACCACACATTCTTATATGTTTACACGTATATTTGTGCGTACAATTATTATTATTATTATTTAAAACCAACTGATAAAATATCGTCAACTAATTGGAACTATTCCATCAAAAGGATACAACTTATCGAGCCGTTATTTTTCACAACGCGATAACGTTACTCGAAACCGCAGCAAGGTTTCTCTCTCGAAAGCGAAGTTTAATTTCCCGTGTCGCGAGCAGCGCCGGTTACAATCGCTCTATAAGAGGAGCAAAAAGGTGATATATCGCCTGTGCGCCTTCAGCGTCAGGACGCACTCGTGCTTAAACTAATATCCTACTGACCGTTATCTGTTAATTACGGATGCTTCTTGCGCGCGCGCGCTCGATGTGGCGGAGGATACCTTCCGTTAAATTTTCACCGCACGTAGACGGCATACCGTGAGTATCGGCGGAACATATGTGTGTGCGGCGGCTAAGTGAGAGAGGGAGAGGAGAGAACTCGCCGGACCCCGCTTTGCGCGCTGACTGCAGGATCGCCAGCTCGTACAGAGCGATCCACGTATGTTAATATCTCTCTAATGTAGTCCGGCATCGCTCATCCGCCTCGACCTACCGCTAGCTCGGCGCATCCACCGGGGATTTCGGGATTCGAGACGAGTTTCGAGCAGCATTCCGTTGGCCCGCAAGAGAGGCTACGGAGGCTAAATTTACAACAATGTGCTCGCGCGCGCGTTATAATTTATCTAGCTCGCAGAGAGGGGAATTAAACAATCGTCGCAAATTCGAAGCGACAACAATCGCCGCGATCTCTGGGCAGATGCACCATCGGGCGACGAACCGGAAAGACGCAGTATCGTGTGCTTTTGTATATGGGATATGGAATTACATGCGCATACGCCTTGTAAGCGGCAAAAGTTCTTGGCGACGTACTTCGACCAACGCGACCAGTGGTGATCGTATTTCGCGTAAAAGCTTCTGCGAAATCGATTATGTATTTCATGAATCTGTAAACAACGACATGGCGCGAACTGTTAGGAACAATAGCTGTGAAATGCATTGAGAACGTAAATAAGTTCTTTTGCATTAAATTTTATAGCCGTTTCCATAATTATACCTCGGCTAGAATTTCAATCACGTGAAGAAAATTTTAATGAGAAGAGAAAGAGAGAGAGAGAAAGATGTAAACAAATGAATATTTTCTCGTAACTTAATATTTCGGTCGCATCGTCGAGTGGGTTTGAAATATATTAATTTAATTACGGAGCTGTCGTTCGAAAACGGCGATTATTTTTATACGAAGAGCGATTTACAATTTTGTGTTTAATCGCAAACTGCGATGTCGTTCGCGCCTTCACGTTAAATAACGACGGGACACATTCATGTCTGCGGGATAAGGAGATACGTTACGAACGTGCTTTCGAAAGCATGCCATTATCCGCGCGAATGGCTATTGTTTCCCGATAATACAGTCGCGGTTCTGATAATCGCCACTCGCCGAAAGTGGAACGACCGCTAGCTCTTACCGTCGCAGTCCTTTCCCGTCGCATTTAGTGCTAACGTAAAATCTGGATGCGCGTTTACGAATCATCGATGCTTCTTGTTTTTACTTGTTTTTTTATTTTTTATTTTTTTTATAGTTACTGCAGCGTTTGCAACACTTTATACGTGATCATAAACGATAGAGCGCGCTTTTGTCAAATAACGTTTATCGGCTTCGGCAAATCTGCGCGAACGCGCGCTGCTCTTCAGATTATAACTACTCACATAATAACAACTATCCATCCGTCCGTAATAAATTGTGTTTTTATGCGTATAATTTTCAAACGAATCGCCACGTTAAATCGTCGCATCTCGTTCCGGCGAATATCGTCGGATTTATTCCGATATTTATGAACTTAATATCCAGCACACGCGCATTTGCACGTTTTCAAACTATCACAAATACAACTATGTATATATTGTATAGATATACCATATATGTATAAGTTCACAAATCCGCGATAAACGAGGTTCGACGTTAATAACGGCTAGTTAACGCGACCAACAAAGCGCGGAATTGCGATCAGAACGCACGGGGATGTAACGACACAAACATAAAAAATTCTATTAGTATCGCGTTTCGCGAAAAACAAAAAAAAAAAAAAAAAAAAAAACGCGCTCGTTATGAGCAGCTTTCTGTCCGTTCTCTCTATGCAGTTTACGGCGAATGTCGCAGAGCGTTAATCCAACTTGCTGTTATTACACCCTCCGATATACACTCGCTCGTCATCAGGCGCGCATCATTCTAAGCTTGAAGTTGTGTGTTCGACGGAATATACGCGGCGTCCCTATTATAATGCATACAAACGCTCGTACGAGCGGGGTAAATGGATCAGCCAGTGAGTCTTTGGCATACGGGAAATTGAGTGGCATCCCGAAGGAAGCACCGCGGCAGTCAATTCCAACGAAATGACCGAAAGATATGACGTCTGCGGCGTTACGAGTTCTCCGGCGTGGAATCGCGAACGTGTCTCGCGGAAAACGAAATTGATATATACATATACAGTTACTCTCCATTTGGATGATGCGCGATGTGTTACTTCACAAAACTCACATTTGTGAGATTATAAAATCGCGTAGAGCATGTAACGCACGAAATATTCATGCTGAAATACTTTTTGTAAATATGCTTTAATATTAAAGAAGATAATGTATGTAGAAAGAGACATTTTGACATATTTGTTGTTTGTGAAAAAGAAAGAGAGAGAGAAAGAGAGAGAGAGAGAGACAGAGACAGAGACAGTTAAATTTAGAAAATTCTATTACATCCATCACATAGAAAACACATTTTCTATTTTTGGTACACCACGCAAATGATGTTCTGCATATCATATCAGAGTTTTGGCGTTATTATGTAATCACATATTTACGGTGTGTGTTTTCTATATTTTTCCGTTATATACGGTTCTGTGTGATGGAACGTCTGAGCTCGTGACATAAAATCTCCGAGGAGATGGGTAACTTTATCCTATCTTTTCTCGTAACTCGTGTAACGTCGAATATTACATTTGACAAGAGCAAAATGGGGAAGACGAATATTTCTTTTGACTTGTACTTTTGTCACGTGTCGCTCTTTTCGAAATTTTTCAATGTGCGCGACTCTGCACTTTCTTTTCACGTTTCCTCGGCTCGCTATACTTGGCCGCTATTCTTTGTACATTTAAATTTTTTGTGTTACGCACACAGAAAGCGTCTTCTTTCTCTCTTCTTCTCGTAACTGTTTTTCCTCAGACTTAAGATTGGTTTTTCACAAACTATACATATATATAGATATATATTTGTCGTCCGTCCACGTTTTCTTTCACAATCAGTATTTCTTTTTATATGTGTAGCATCGGGATTTGTAACAAAAAGACTCGATATTTAGCATCTTTCTTAGTTTATATGAATCCATTTTTATAAATATAAATTCTCTTGAATTGTATATGTACATGTAAATGTTGATTAAAATTTCACAGGCATCAAAATCATTTAAAGAACTTAATTTATGACAGTGGGACGCGCGTAGTCGTCGAGCGACGCTTATTACGCGAACTATGTACATATAAAACTCCAATAGATAAAGCTTCAATAGAGATCGACTGTTTAATGAATATCTAAACAGAATTATATTACGAGAAAAAAATTTCTTATATCAGAAGAACTTTTTATATGAATTATACATCCTGAATGCGCGATCTGATTTTTAACTTACGTAACTATGTTTTTCCCTACATGATAAATCATCCATGATACACTTTCATTGAGCAATTATTGCCTAGCTTTGCTATAAATTCTCGACAGAGTTTCTTTCTTAGAGAGAGACTCCCCTATGTGTATGAGCTCACTACATGAATTGTGTCGACATCTGTGAATAACTTTTCCGGTCGCAGATTTCCAGTCAGAGTTTCCGCTAAAAATAAAAGTCGGCGCGGTGAGCCTTTAAGCTCGAAAATCAACGAACCGTTATATTCTTTTCTATCGATTTTGCGGGCGAACGAAACACGAGTAACTCCGCTCTTATTTACCGAATCGCAGATTCGCGCGATCGCTCTTCCGAGTTGTCAGGTGGATCGAAAGTTTCGAAAGAAATATTTCTTCCCTTTCCCCACGCGCGGTGCAGCTGCGGCCACGAGAAGCCGTGGAGGAATTTACCCGGAAAACATTTCCTTCCACTTGAGGCGCGCCGCAAAAGTCCCACCCCTCGCGAATAGGAAGTTCCAGCACGTCGAGTAAATTATAGAGCTGAAGTAGCGACACGCGTGATTCCCAGTTCGACCTGACGCGCGAGCGCGCGCATACAAGTATGCGGGGCACCGAGGCCGAAGGGAACTGACCCGCGATGATAAACGAGCGGCCAGATCGACTGGTCGTAACTTCTTGCGCGCCGCGCTTTTCCTTCCTACAAAACGTTGCGCCCTGCATCTACGCTACACCGAATCGAGAAGTGGTTCACGTCACCTGATAATTTATTATTCGCGTGGGCGCACCGAGGTGAGTTTTTAGTTCTTGCCGATACGAGCGATCGTTCACGTCGCGTGGCTCTTTACGTTCGTAAATTTATGCACTTCGGCAGTATCAGCAGTATCGGCTCGCTCTCGCGCGAATTCAGCGAGGGCGCCAATAGTTTTCGCATTCGCGTATATCGATGCGGTAAATCGATATAGCATTGGAATATTAATTACGTAGATAGATTTAAATCTTGCACAAAACATGTCACGCTAGTACAATAACGTTTTTTTATACTTTTTTTTATGAATCACGACACAACGTGGCACTTGAGAAAACTTAGATGACGGGTTTATTTCTTCTTCGACATAATTCTTGTTATTTCTGATTACGATGCATTGAAAATGAAAAGCGACTTCTCTTGAACGGCAGTTGAGTGAATGCTGTGCTATTTGCGCCGAGAAGTGCGATAAAAAAATTTAGAAAGAAAGTTTTTGTCTTCAAGAAGGCAAAGTATAAGAATTTCCCTTTTATGTTTTACATTTCTCTTAAAGACGCTTATATAGACTCGAGGAAAGCATAATTATCAGAAATTGAGAGAGAAAGAGAGAGATAAAAATACAGTTTATCGAAGCCAATTCATAGGCGTTTCCAGGACGTATAAATTTACCGTGATTTGTGTGTCGAAGCAGAAAAATCCCAGCACGCAATTCGATTTTTTTCAATTCCATTCCGTCATTTCTGTTAGTTCTATCAGCGTTATTTACCGCCGCTTTTGTATTTTTCTTTTGTTCACCGTCGGCGGCGAGTCCTGCGGTGAGGTCGGGATTGTAATGAAAGGAGACATATTTCGAGAGTGCGAATACGGAAGTTGCTGCAACGGAAACGCAATATTTTCCTCTCGAGAGGTATGTGGCACACGAGTTGTGTCAATTCAACTACGAGAACTTGCCGTGTATCTTCATTCGCCCTTTACGACAGGCAAGCGGTCTTGACATATTCTGCAAGTCCGCAAGAGAAAGAGAGAGAGAGAGAGAGAGAGAGAGAGAGAGAGAGAGAGAGAGACTTGAAAGTACAATGGAAAAGAGAAAATTAAATAGAGAACATGTAATGTGTGTACTTGGCGATATTGTGTATACCGTGTCCCTCGGGCTATGCAATGCAAGGAGATTATGTCAAACTAGCCTTGCAGCCTTCGAGGCTGAAACTACCATTCCGATTTTTTCGCAAGCAGCGCGCATTGTATTCGAGAATGCATTTTACGGAAGCGAGAGACACAAAAATCGTAGTTGGGACGATTGTAATAAAAATAAAGCCTTTGTTTATCTTGCTATTCAATCAAAATTTTGAAAAATAGACGATCTGCGCTTTCAAATGATTTTCTGTTCCGTGCTATAACTGAAAATCGTTTTAATCCTTGTGTCGCGTTTACGACAAAAAGATATTTCTCGGTTGTGACGTGCGCAAAAAGATATATAAGTTTTTAAAAAATAAATGAGAACTTTGGAAAAGAATTTGCACGATGAATGTAAACAACAATATAAACGGACAAAAAGATAAAATACAGTGTTTATTACATTTCGTAATAAAACCTAAACATATGTTAAATAAATAAGTTAAAGATATTATAGTCTAGATGTAGCTACAACTTCCTCGATAAAAATGCATTTTTATTTGAAAAACAAAAATAAAAAATTATCTCAACCGTTTTAATGAATACATTTGCTCGATATGCAGACATTTTATTGTGCGTATATTTTTATTTTTATTTTGTTCCAAACCGTGCACCGAACACGAATATTTACAAATCCTGTTTAATTTAATTACTGCGAAATCGCTTATGGCATTTTGTGTTGTGTTTGATATGCGCACGGATGGCAAATTAATCAACTATAGGTTTTGTTTACAATTATTGTTGTTCAAAAAACGCGGCAACGCCACAAAATCATTTTCTCTGATTTGCAGCAGAAAGTACTTGAAGTTCAGAGATGCGTTTTTGAATAATATCAGGCAATTTTGATAGTTAATTGTGAAACGAACGCTGTAATTGTCGAAGTTTGATTTGAACAGTAAAGAAGCATTCGCAATGGATCAAATGTTGCTTGTATTGCTGTAAACAATATAGTAACCTGTAGTGCGTAAACACTACAATATCAATAATTGTTTGTTAGACTGACTTTTTTCCTAAATACGATAGTCTCCGACTATAGAATGGATTACAAAAGTAGCGCGAATATCGGATTTAATATCTCTAATGAGAATCGTCTCACAAAAAGTGTTTTCGCAAACTTCGAAAATAGTTTTATTAATATTTTAATGGGTTTTTTTCTGTTGTTTTCCAAGTTTGCGCGTTTGGAACAATTGCAAGAGAACCCCTTCAGGGATTTTAAAAGGAATCCTTGCGACCATTAAAATAATCCTCTCGTTAGCTCAAAAATGTTGGAAAAAAAATCGCTCTGAAAACGGATATTTTTATTTTTGTGGTTTGTAAATGTTAACTATTAATGCATTTTTAAACCTTTCGCTTATATTTGTCGAAATATTGCGAAATATGATCAACTGCATTTCAGCAAATCTTCGATTACTGAGATATATATATGTATATTTTTTTTTTTAATAAATTCAGAATATATTCCGGTAGTCGACGACCAATTTAACCAGATTACAATGCAGAGCGTCGAGAGCCTCGTGAAAATCAGGTCGCTTATAGACACGCGGAAGATCGAGTTGGTACACATATACATATGTATCGATCGAAGCGTTCTATCGGAAGATAAATAAGCGGGGTAAAAGGAGTGCGTATCGCGTGTGCGTGTTGATATGCAAGCGCGTGCACACAGGGTGATTATTCTTGCAGGGTTCGCGTGGCAGCGAATTGTACATAAATATTCTCATGAGTGCAATAAAATCGACCCCGATCTATAGCTCGAGTGCACTGCATGCGATCGCACGTGCTGTCGCGTCCAATTGCGGTGAACGTTTAAGCGAGCGAGATACACCCTCGGCACGACGACGTGCGAGGAGGTTAATTTTAATTTCGATCTGTAACAATTGTGTATATCTCGGCACGCATTTCTCGTGCTATAAACGAGGTCACGCGGCTTATCGGGCGCAATTTAATCGCGCGCCCGGATCCTCCGCTTTCATTTGGATTGATCACGCGTAATTTTTATTATTTTTGCAACGGGAATTGTCCGGCGCTCGCTCATGTTTCCACATGTGTACGTGTACAAATATACACCTGCGTGTACATTTATATGTATATTTACATGTGTACATAAATATACAATTGCATATTTATACACGAATCGCAATTAAACAAAGAATAAGGTTTCATTGTTTATTTACTGTTTTCAAACCATTATTTGCAGGAAGCTCTTCATTTGCTCTGCAAAATATCGTTTACACGTCACGCAAGCTGCATTCGGACGTGTTGAGAGAGAAATCACTATTTATCCGCAACAAATGTATGTAGTTTGCCGGTAATGCGTATTTGCAAGAACGAAATTGAATGTAATGGCACACGAGAAGGGGGAATGAAAGAGAAAATCGGCGATCTCTTTTTTACGAGCGGTCGGCGATTATCAGGATACGTAACCGCAATTGTCAACCGCGATTCAAATCCCATCGATCCTACCGCACACTTACCGGTTTCTATCGGTGAACGAGTGCGAAAAGTATCGCCCGTCGGCGATAAACGAATTTTATTGGAAATAAAATGTCGCGACGGCGAACTATAAACTTCCGTTGTCTGTTCCCGCGCGAGTGTATATACATATATATATATCATATAGTAGCACACAACCATCGGCGAGCGCGACCGGTATATCGATCGATCGTGTTGCAGTCCGCGATACCTGTGCGTCCGCCGACCACGCGGGCGTTAAAATTAAATTACGCTCGCTCCGGGAGACACCGCCAAGAAGTATGGGCTAGCTTTTTTTTCAAATGGAACAGAAAATCAATGCGCACGGGGGTCGTCTCTCTCCGTTCGCGGGCGTATCGTTGGCGATCGATGCAAATCGAATCTTTGTTTGACGTTATCGAGTAACACACAGTCAGCGATTCTACACGGTCATTAATTTTACCCGAGGATAGGATTTTTTGGCGAATCCAGATAAAAGCTATTAAAAGAGACAATAGAAAACAATCTAATCGCGATATCCGTCCTGGATTCGCTTAGAAAAATGCAGAAAAATGTCGCGCGAAAAAATGTTGCAAATTTAACTCGTTTTTTTTTTTGTCTATCGAGTAATTGTGTTTCTTTTCCTGTGTGTGACATTGTACACACATATAACTTTTAACTAATAATCGGAAGTGTTACAGACTGTGTTACGCGAACAGTCTCACGATGCAATATACACCAAAGCAACCTCGCGAACGAGTGTGCTTCTGACTTTCGGCTGGTAAATAGTGAAAAATAATTTCGCACGAAGCGCAATTCATCCACGGGCGGCTAAACGAATTCCGATGTCGTGATTCGGCGGCGCGCCCCGTGTGGCGGGAATTTACGATTTGGGCATAAAACACTCCTTGTAAACGTGCACGTAATCGCGCGCGCTCGCCACTGCAATAATTATTACGAACGACGACGGGCGCCGTTTTGCGGTAAGCGGGTTTTGCGACTGACACGTCCCGGGTATAACAACGCGAGAACGTATATCCGCGGTTCCGCGGAGAGGGTTGAGGGGCGACGTCGTAGATCATTATTTAGCATAGCTTTCTCGACGGTCACGAGGCGGAAAATGGAGTCGGTGAAACACACCGGCGCGGCGACACGACGCGACGGCTGATTCCGACGGAAAAGCGCCGCGCAGAAACAGGAATGTCAGTGAAACCGGAAGCTACATGCCGAGCGTCGTCGCGCGTGCGACATTTTCACCGTCTCTCGACCGAGCTTGACCGGCAGAGCTGCTGACTCGACAAGGATTTATTATCATTGACGCGGCGCGCGGCGACGACGTAAAACATGATGAATCGTATTCGCTTCCTTGTCACGTGACGCGCGTCCGCGCGAGACGTACGCGCGGCTTTCTAATACGTTTTAATTAATCGTCGCTCGATTAATTTATCATTTACGCCGCCCGTCGCTCGTAGGGTCGGACGGAATTTAACGCGCTTCCGTTATTATTTTTAGGTAGGTCGCGAGCGAACAGAAAGGATGAAGAAATCGGAAGGAGCTGCGGGTATAGTCATATTTAAGACGTTATATGAGAGGAACGACGGAATTTCCTGCGCAAACATTTATCTTGGCGCCTAATTACGCGGAGCTATTTGAGGCTGGGACTGTATTAAAATTACGCACACACACACATACACACGTACATACACACGTACATACACACACGTGAAGACACATTGCGAGCACAGGATATAACTGGTCTAATACAGCAAAATTAATTTTGAAACAGATTTACCTACTTAAACTTTTGAAACTTTTTTAAGTAAAACCGAAAGTAATGAGAGAGAAGAAACTACAAACGTATAAAATACGAAAGTTAAAGATAACAAGATACATTTATAATAAGAACGAGAAACGTGTAAAACGGTAATCGACTTGTGAAATTGATTCACACACTCCCGTATTCGTGACTCATTTCTGCGGCTAATTTCCGCGGATGATCTCATACCAGGTGAATCATGAATCCCACATGTAAGACTGTTCTATTGTACCAAGTAATTATTGCGTACAACGGGAATTTTCTATTGTCGCGTGTGACAGCCATTATATTATAAGTATATATGTTAACTCAAACTTAGTTTATAAATTATTACTTATTCACAACTCTCAAACTTGTGTTAATTGCGATCGATCGCTCTCAAGTACGTAACAAAGTATTATTAATGAGACTAATTAAACTTGATTTTGCACAACAATATGAGCATTGAATATTTAACGTCTTCGTATATGTATTGAATCGTGTAATAACGCTTACCTCGCGCGATTTACTGAGCGCTTCTATTCATGAGAAGTAAATTTACTCTATATAATTACGAAATACTAATATATCACGTGAGTGTATTTCCTAAAACTATATGGAAACTAATTAATTATAACTAGTTCTCATATAATATTTCAAGAAACTCTGTCTCTCTGTTCTGGAAAGTTTAATTTAGCGCGGGATCGCGTATCTCTTTGATGTATCGCGTATTGTTGCTGCATTGCGTGACTACATAATGTTACAACAATAAAAATAAGACTCGTGGATTAAGTTAGCGATTAAAGAGCTTATTGTCAGGCGCGCACGTGATCTGAAGGATATTGTTCGGATCATACGTGTATGTATATATGTGTGTATGTCACGAGATGCGCAGCATACATATCTGCTCAGATATTAACGCGTGAATAACGTGACGTCCAGCGTTTATTAATATTTACTCACGTGTCATGCGAATATCGCCGGGTCGTGTATCGCGCGCGGTTCTTATTAAATATTTAATACTTTAATCGCGCGCGCGGCATAGCAGCGATGTGTGCGGTAGTAGTTGGTAGTAGTAGGATTCTGCGGAAGCGAGCAGAAAATAAAAACACACGTGTGTGTCAGAGCTGTTGTCGGCGTTAAGCGGCTCGAAATATCGTGCGCCGTTCGGTGAGAAAAAAAGATTTTAATCGAACGTTCCTGTTACGCGGGCCCCGCTGCTTCGTTGACTAATTAATGTGAATTTCAGACCCGTCCAATCTCTTCCTCGTTCGTTCGTCGGATCGACGGTAACGAATTAAAAAAGAATTTAATATCGTCGGCGGCCAATAACGCTATATGATTAATTAACTCGCCGGTGTACGTGGACGTGCGCCTTCTTTCTTTTGTATTCGCCCGGCCTGTTTTTTCTCCATTAATCCTTCAGTACTTTTTACGATCGCGCCTCTAACGCGATTGCAGCATTAAAAAGTCAGATGCAAACATCGGTCGATCTCGACGAAACTCTCTACCATGTCGTTGTTCTATCTATCGTTGTTCGCGACCAACAAGAAAAAGTTGGAAACAATATTGATGCAACATATTATTGCGCAGTTGCAGAGGGTAAAAGATTTACAATCAAACAATTGCTATTACATTACTTAATTGTGGGTATCTTGTTTCAAAAGCTTGTATATGTATCAATAAAAAATTAAATTACTGCATAATTTTATTAAGCGGAGACTTCGTATTTTTCAATTGAAAATTTTATAAAAAAGTGACATCGCTCCGCACCGCGGATTTTTTTATCAGCGCTTCTAAAGTAAATGCAAAAAATCGTCGAAGAGCCGACGATATACGATTACTTAGTTTTGCGGCGCGACGACGGCGTCGGGAAATATGAAAGCATGCGTCTAGTAATAATTCATATCCCCGTCATTTTTGCTCTTGGCTCCTTCTTCTTCCGCGTAATATCACGCCATACATATCGTACGTTGCTGCGCGCGCTCTAGCAGCTAAGATTTTCTATTCTACGTATTCATCCATCATCGTCCGCGCTACCAAGCTGTCTCGATACGGCTTCTGTTGCGGCTGCGACTTACCAGTCATACAACGTTGCTTGAAACAATTTCTCAAGCACAATAAATAAAGTATCGTATCAAAAAGTTTTTTTTAATAGTTTATCTATGAATTTGTCTGATTATCAAGACAAAGGAAAAGTTTGCATTCGCACGTAAAAAATATTTCATTTATGTCAAATACGAAACAAAAAACCCAAATTATTACCGACGTCAATGTGTGGCACAGAATTTCGAAATCTGTAGTTAAAAAAAAAAAAAAAAAATATGATATTTTATATGTAATAAAAAGCTTTAATATACATTTTTTATGTACATATTTTCTTTGTCGTGCGTAAGCGCTCGTGGAACACAAAGCCTGGATTTTAAAGACAGCTGATCGTGCAATTTTATTCCCGAGCGAAGCGCATTAACGGCTCAAATCGAAACGGCGGATCTATTTACAGAATGCGCAAGGAAATTCCGGTAGAGTTCGTATTACTTGGCTTTACTTTTCTTTCCGCTTTGTTTTTTCTTCTTTATTAAGGATAAAAGGCGAGTAATCCGATATTTAAGATGAGTACAACATGAAGTGAAAACGGATCTTAACCATCTCTCCGATGGCGCACTTAGCTCGGACTTAGAGCGAAATAATCCGAATTCCTCAGATTCTTCGCGACACTTATATGGATTTTACTTGTTTTCTCGCGCGGCGCGATTATCAACAAAAAAATATAATAGAATGACATAATTCTATGCAACTTTTGCGCGAGAATAAAACGTATTTTAACATAGAGTATCGTTTGCAGAGGACAGATAATATCGCCTTGGCAAATAGTTTTCTCTCGATTCCAATCGAATCTACATAATGCGAATTATGCTGACCACAATTTATTTATCGCGATTCCGCGCAATCGCACTCTTAGAAAATGTAGCCTAACACAATGGTAGACCTACGATGATTTCTGCGGCTCCTTGTTATCCCAGGTTCGCGCCGAGGGGTGCATACAAAATTAATTTCTTGTGCGTGTGTACTCCTCCCAAACCGGCATCGATCGATAAATAACCGGGAGAGTGTTAGGAACAACGACCAAAGTGCGCCAAAACGACGTGCGCGCTCTCGATAAATTACATGAAGGATCTACTGCGAAAGTGACGCTCAACGACTGTAATTTGCGAGTGGAACGGACGCCGGAAATATTCGCTTGTCAAAGGAACAATGAGCGCATTTTGCGTCAAATCGCGAGGTATTATTATGCGTGTTAAAATGACTGATGGGGCAATGTTCTTTGGGTTGTGTCGATATCTTGACGTCTGAACAAAACAATCTAAAAACTAATAATAATAAAAAATCTAAAACAGCAAAGCAAAAAAAAAGTGAATCTAAGTTAATTTTACATATTTGTCTTGAAAGTTCGCGTTACAAAAGAGCGAAAAAATGTAAAAAACCAACAGAAAAAAGTTTTATTATCATTGAATTTACGAAAAAAATACATATGTGATTGTGTGTGTCAGCGTGATTCAATTCTGTCAGGATGAATCGTGACTTAAGCTGATCCGCATTGTTATTATGTTTTTGAAGGATGAACGTGAGGGATAAGCACAAAATTACGGGCGTCTCGCCCCTGGTAACGTAAAAAATGATTATGAATATTTCAATAAACTGTGCCATCCCGTAGAAGATTACAACAACGCGACATGACAGCTTCGTATCACGTCTCTTGTAGAGTTCTACGATAAATCTTGAGTCGCGCAGATGGATGAAAGCTTAAGACATCGTCATAGTGTGACAGAAATCGAAAATAATCCAGACACATCTTCTTTTTCTATTACTACGTCGTGTTTAATAATCTGTATTTTTAACTCTCTTATATCTAATTGTGAATAATTCTTTGTTTTTAGTTTCACAAAAAAAATAAATGCCTTTACAATATCCGTTTATTAATGTTGCTGTAATAAATAGAAAAAAACAAATATTACAAAAAATTTTATTTTTCAAATTTACGTGCCTTTTTTTTACGTGCGAACGTGTTATAAAAAATGGAATTTGCACAATTTGTTTGCGCGAAACAAAAATGGGCCCATAACTCGCATGGTAGAATCGACTTTAATATCTATCGGATAACAATAAAACGTTTTATTTTCCTTTTTTTTTTTACATCAATGTAATTTTTTTCTAAAAGTGTGTAATCGATGAAAAACTACAAGCCGCGGTTTGTTTGCGAACGATAAAAATTTATTGCCATTTTTTATAATATGTACGTTTTGTTTTTCAATACGTACGTAAATATAACAAGAAGTTTTTAAGTCACTTGTGAAAAAAGGAGAAGTGGCCACTTCATTCGTTTTAAGATGTTCAGGGACAAAATTTACCGCGTTCGTAACAATATCGCCGAAGTAGACCATTGATCGTACTTTACTCGAGATAGTTGAAATCTTGCGAATTACAGAAGGTTGACAATATTAAACATTTAGGAAACGTGCAAACAACGAAATACATTTTGTAAATAGCAGAATAACGCTATACTGTTGACAAGTTGCAAGACTTATTACGCGATGGCGTAACTTATTGTTACAATTTTGCGAGACAGGAACATCTGTCGGAAACTGTCTTCTCCGATACGCTCGAGAGATTTTAATATAATAACAAGAGAATCACAGAAGAGAGAGAGAAAAGATGAGTGACGTAATTGGGAAGAACTTTCCAATTTTATTGTACTAATTACGCGAGATATCTCACGCCACTTTAAAACAGAATGACGTTTTGCGATAAGAATGACTGACGTATTTTCTTTTCTTGACGAAAATCATAAAATTTTCCTCGGAGAAAAAGGAACTGCGGTATTACTTGGTTCCCACGAGACGCGGAATTTCGAGTGAAAAAATCATTTCCTGCCTCTGATGAAATTCATTCCGAGAACATCATCCAGTGTCTTTTGTTTCTTTGAGCAAAAAAAAAAAAAAAAAGATGATAAGACGTCTCGATGGCGGGAGTTGATTCGGGACACGAGTCTTTTTTTCCACAAGGTCCTTCAGTCATTTAGAACATCAGTGTGCAGGATTGCCACGGTCCGCCGTTTCCGTTCGTTCGCACCCGGCGGCGACTATAGGACCGCAAGTTGCGCTACAGAGGATCGGGGATGGTTTTGGGGTTCGTGCGATCGTGGCTGGGTTTCCAATTTGCGAAATTGCCCGTGAGATCGTGCGTTTATGAGCCGAGATAAACGACCGGGCAGGTATCCGATATGTCGGCACCGTCTCATGCGCCACTCCCTTTCCCTTCTTATCCAATCGGATCGGCACCTTTTTCGTTGATGTCGCACTGCGTCTCGTAAACAGTCTCGTTATTGAGGTGACTGCTCGTTGTGTCGGTGGAGAAGGCGGTCACCTTATCAATGATCCGCGCGAACATGTCATACCTAACGGCTCTACTCTATCGATCCCAACCCTCTCAAACGCGCGGCGCACAAAAGCCTTTGGCAACGTCACGTCCACGTGCTCACGCGCTAATTCCGCTTTTCGCGCGTTCGTCACACTGCATTACATTGCGGGGGTTACGTCGTTGCAGCGCAATATATGTATAAAGAGACTAGGTCAGACAAATTGCGTCCAGAAGATTCAAACGTGCTTGAGACAAAACGTGGATTTCGAAAACACATAAGTGCACTCGGTGACGGTTACATATGTATATAGAAGATGGAAAGGTCGCTAACCCTGGTATGATCTTTAGAAATGTATCATACTCATAGCGGGAGTTTATCGATCCGCTCTCTTGTATGCGCGACACATTTAGAAGCGGGCGTGTTAGCTCTCCTCTTTATCGAGTTCCAATTGAGTTCGTTGAATTGTTTAAATCGTGAAACAATATGCGCGAACGGTTAGAGAATAAATGGCTCTCGCGGGAGCTAATTAAATTTCAATAAATTAACGATATATCCTCCCCTTCTCTCAAACACTAGCGTGCGAAACGCTCGAGTTTCAATCGTAACGGTGTTTCTTGTTGCGCGGATTACATTACGCGAATCGTGTATAAATAAAATGTAAAAAAAACTGTTTAACGTAACAACGCAAGCAGTTGTGTCTCGATACGATCGATCTTGTTTGTAAAAAATCGCCGCCTCTATACTCATTGATCAGGCTGGAAATGATACGCTAACGAGACATTAAAAAAAAAAATCTCGTTGTTTCGAGGAGGCAAAGACCGCGAAAAAAGGGCAGAGCACGCTAACAGAGACGAAAGCGTCCGATAAACAATTTGGCAAATTGGCTCGCGCCGGATTTATCGAACCAGCGCGCTGACACTAATAGCGCGGCCAGTTTGTAATTTGGTAATGGAACGGCCTGATAACGAGTTCGTGAGCAGATTTCGAAAACTCCCGGATGCGCGCAGAGTTCTTGTATCGTTCATAAATGTAAAACTGCCTGTTTGTTGAACGTCGAGCATCCAATCTCTCACGACTTCGTACGTAGTTTTATTACCGCGTAATATAACGTAATATATCGCGATAATATAACGTTAATGTGTATATATATTTCATCAACGTTGCGCACGTGTATAAATGTAAACTTCGCGACTGTGTGATGGTACATTCGTTATCGCGGATTTGTTAAATGTCGCGCGCGCGGATCCGGATAATATTGTATAATTTTCCTGCAGTTCTTTTTTGTTCTCCATTTCACCGTATAAAATTTTTTTGTTACGCGGTCGATTTAATGTATTCGATTTACATTTCGAGCATATATACGCGTGGGATCGATCGGGCGCGTCTGTCTCGTGAACATGCAACATCAAGCCGTGACACGTCACCGTTGCTTAAACGTCGTTTTCAGCGGTCGTGAGTACAAAAGTTCTAATTGAGTCTTCGTGCCGGCCTCTCTAACTTCTATTCTCAAGTTTCTGACTGTCCCTCAGAGAGATTGGGGTTCCACGAGGGGGGGGAAAAAAAAACGTGCGTCGCGCCGACGGCTCTTTGTTGTCTGCGTGTCTAGTCGAGGAGAGGGGAGGACGAAACGAATTTGAACCCCAAACTTTCTTGGCTTCCATTAGCACCACCCCTGTTGACGTTCCCTAGGTCTCGTTTTTTGCGTTTGCTTTACCAGCGCTTTGCATTTTGCCACCGTACGACGGTTTCAACGTGGCTGTTGAATTACAATAACGTACACGTACGCTTATTGCTAAAAATAGTTCGAGTCAGCTGTATTCGCTAATTAAATTTTGTCGTTTGCACATCACAATACATCACAGTTTTGATGTATTGTGATGTGTGTTTTGTAGGATGAGAAAGTTGTGCTTGCTTTAGGATGTGACCGGAATTAAAAGAAGAATGGCCGTGATCTGAGAAATATTGCGATAAGGGAAAACTTTATTCTCACGTCGCGAAAGGAAGCAGAAAAATAGCGCCAACTTTTCCTTTATGTGAGTTGTTCCTCGTTTTGCCGCGACGATAATTGGCTCGCCAATTAAAACTTTTTGCTGCTCGGGGGCGGGAATTTGCATTTACTTTCAGTTTCTATAAAAATATTTCCAATGACTTATGTATTCCGGTATTCTTGTACATGTATTCATAAATATTTCGAGGCTGCTTTAACTCGGTGCAAATTGCGTTATATATAGTCATCCATTTACATCTTTAGAGAGATATTTTTTTTTTTGTTTTTTTTTTTATTACACTTTCGCAAAATTTAAATTGAACGTTTTTATCAAAGCAATACATCTCAAGATTTATTAATGTCTCTGCTATTCTTTTATTAATCTTTTATTAATATAAAAAGAAATTATGACGCACATTCTGCGATTTATAAATATCACATCTCTCTCTCTCTCTCTCTCACATTAACTTCTTATTATTGTAATCTATTAGACGTTGTTTAAACAATTGTCGTTTGAAGGAAGACAATTCTTTATAATATTCGAGATCTCGACTTCATCAGCACGGAAACTCACTCGTGCATAAATTCACTCTTGCCTTTTCAGTAATACACCGCATACGATACGACATTTTTTATACGCGATCTTTATGCGAATCTACATTACGGACGAGTACGCTACAAAGCACGGACTGTGTAATCTATCATTCATGCTGCGAACTATAAGAAAGCCTTTTGTATGTATCTGCGTTCCTGTTCTCATCATGATCACCGTATCACCTTTCTTTCAATCGTCATTAATGTCGGGCTTGTCAGGCGTGTCAAAGTCTTCCTTTCGTCACTCGTCAGCTGTCGCGTTTCGCAAACATATCTATTTTGCGTCAGAAAGAATTCAACGAAGCATCTTCCTTTCGAATTTAAATATTTCACATTTGCGAGCTGTCGATCATCGATCGATTAAAAGTAAAATTTTTAGCGTAATAATATACTATATGTGGAGTTTAATGTAATACAATAGCTACCGACAGTTTCAGAAAAAAAAACTCGGAATTTGTAAAACGTAGTTTTATAATTCGAGATCGGTTTAGGAAACGTTAATGTACGCATTTCGACGAACATAAACCTGATATGTTGAAAAGTAGATTATCAGTTGTAAAATGGATATTTCGCGAAGATATATATATATATATATATATATATATATATATATATATATATATATATATATATATATATATATATATATATATATA
>QVOB01014640.1:0-16970 GCA_014839585.1 Pseudomyrmex concolor
GTGTAGTGCAAAAATATTGATGTTGCATCAACAGGATATATTTCAATTAAACTGATGCTGTTGATTCAACATCATTTTTTTTTCCGTGTGTGTGTGGAAAAAAATTGCTAATATAGCTTCGCACAATTTACACACAATCGGGCACAGTAGTCTTGCTCGAAAATATCCCAAGTCTAATCCGCTCTATCTAGATTCTCTCCGTTACGAAAATTCATAGAAGAACTTCTGCGTCTACTAAAGTCTCTTGGCAAACACTACTGAAATCAACATAGTATGGTAAAGAAAAGAGAAATGCTAAGCGTCTAGATGAATATCTCGTGACTCTCGAGTGATGGGATTAATTTTCGAGTTATTAAGCGTGACCGCAAAGTGACACGTGTAAATACTGGCGAGAGCACGTTCGTCAGAGTTAGGATTCATGTTTTAATTTGAACATATAGTCAGACGGAGGAGTGTGTACTGGCTGGATGGAAATAAGAAGCGGAAGGAGCATCAGACTGGGTATGCCGGAGACGCGCCTCCGTGTTCTATTCGTTCTGTCTGTTGAATCACGTAGATATCTTCTCTTTCTCGGTATTCATCGTAAATATAGAAGTGGCGCCAGATACAGTAAATTTCGCAGCGCCGCGTCAGCATTGTTGAGGCTTAAAATGGAACGCGAGTTCGCGACGAAAAAGATACGTTTTGCGATCTGACAAAGCGACAGGAATGTCTAAACGCTCGTTATCACGTGACATCTACCTTAACAGTTGCGCATCCCGCGAAGCTCTGTGCATTTGACAAAATTTCGAAACTCGTGCAAACATTTATTTTGTTCTATTAACATATAAAAAACTTATCATTATGCATTACATATAATTAATGTTAATCATCTTTGTCTTTGGTATAAAAAATGTATATATATATATATTATATGTATATATATATATATAATGTATATATATATATATTATATATGTATGAAGTTTATATATTATATATACAGAACAATATATAGTTGAGTAATGAATCTTATATGTTAGTTTGCAAAAAATATATAAAGTAATATATATATATAAATATATATCTTTAATAAGTTAACTAAACATTGACATCCGATCTCTAAATTAACATAAAAACTCAAGCATTTTTGTAAGACGAACGTGAAATCCTAACGCGGAGAATGTCAGACGAGACATAAATAACGCGAAATTTAAGGGCTACACAGAGGCAGGTAGGAAAGACAGGTACAATGCGGGAACGGGTCTGGATGGAGTGTATAATTACCGTTGTGCAAGTTAGCGTAGTTTCTGTTCAGTTTGGTTCCAGTCTGCGAGCTTGAATTATAAGTTGCGAAGGAAGACACGAATTAGGCTCGAGACCTGTGCGTCGCCGGTAGACACCCGGCGTGTCGCGTCGGGCGAATATAAACGTTCCTGGGATAATCTCCGAATTAATTTCGCCCCTCTTGTTAGAGTTCATGACTCTGACCCTGAGTTATCATCTAATTATCTCATCGAGATAAATTTTTCCACCTGCAGCAACGAGATCGCTTTATTGTTAAGCAAAATAAAATCGAAAAAAATACAAAGATATGTTGATCATATATAAGAGAATCTTCTTGAATGATTCTAAAATTGAAAAGAGTTAACACACAAAAATTAATAAAAAACAAAATTAATATCTGCAAAAAAATCTTTGTATTTTAAGTTACGTTAACAAGTATTTTAAAAAAGACGTTTCTCTGTGACTAATTAATCGATGATAGCCGTTTACTACGACGTTATTAATGCGTTTGAAACTAATACACGCGCGTGGCAGACCATTAAAATGTCAGGAGTGAATTTACAAGTCGCGACGCACGATGTTTACGACGTTGTGCTCATGACGATACACTAGGCTGGTGGTTCGCGACGTCCGGCCAGTTGATTCGAGGCGTTGGCAACGATCCTGGTTGCTTGTCGCACGTTCGTATGGTTGACACATTCGACCTGGGTTTGCAAGACAAGGCCGCGCTGTGCCAGCTTCCTTTTCACGCTCTTTCCCGCTGGTTAGTAAGTTCGCTTAATTTGATCTGTTTTGTCGCTCGACGTTAACGTTAATACATCATAATATATGTATACCGCTCACGATTCTTTATTACAAATTTAATACATGCATACACACATTTACATAAAATATATAAAAAAATGTATATATAATATTAAAAATATATTTTTTCCTTACATTTATTTAAGTATGTAATAGATAATCTGCAACTACTAATTTTTAATCCGCATGAGAGATGATTTCTTTTTTTAATGATTCTTTTTTAACAATTACATGTTTTCGTAAAACACTTTGTTGTGTAAATCTTTCGCATTTTTCTAAAATATGAATTTCTATTCTACGATTGTCACACAAGTATCGTCTTTATTGAATACGAAAACGCAATTCTTAGAATATGAAAACAGTTCGAGGGAGAGAGCTGCCTGCATTACTTTCGCTTGATCGTTGAGGTGAAAAAGTACGAATGACAAGTAAGCAACGAACAAAATGCATGGGAGGCAGGCATTCTCGACACACCTCCTACGATAACCACGGACTTTCTGCCGGTCCGTGATGCATGATAGGTCCGTCGAGAATTTATGCCCGCGTCGCGCATGAGGCAACGATCCATTTATTCGATATCAGAATATGGAAATATTACTCCGCTGATGTCTCGGGTTACTCTTCGTGGAGAGACCTCTACTCACCTTGAATCCGTAATACTCCCATGGGTAAAGCCCGCATATCCACTCGTCGTTTCGTCTCCCTCTCTCGCCATCCTTCATCTTCTTTCCTTTCCCTTCCGTCGTCGTTTTCCTTTCTCGACGCGGATATATACCGTATATACCTCGTAATATTTGCTCTATCAACCGCGAACAAGTTTACGTTTGCAAACGGGAAGTGTCACTTTATAGTCCGCCACGGAAACAACCTCTCAAAGTTTTCCCCAAAACACATCAATAAGGCGTCGAATAGCTCAGCCGGTCCGGGCCGGCATCTTCTCGCTTTACCTATGCCTGCCGGATTTAGAAGGAGCAGTCGAATACGACGCGGAACTCTGATTTTCGGCAAGACGGGAAGAGGGTGCTCAATCGACGATGGACTGGTGAGCGGGACCCGAGAAATATTGAAAGTGCACACTTTTCGGAATGTAAAATAAGTCCGGCAACCCGATACGTTACAAACGCGCTTTGAACTTAATCGAGCGGAAACGTGCACGAGTTATGCTCCCGCCATATTTCCGCGTCGTGTCGCGAACGTGCCGCGTACGTATGTCGTTCGGACGTTTTTATTCAACAAATTAATCATATGTACGCACGTGTGTATATAAGACAATCTTTAATCAAAAACTTTTCGAAAGTATTTAAATATTTAAAAAGTTTTGTCTTGCAATTTTTATTAGATATAAAAGATAAACATGTCGGAAAACATTATCATCTCAGCTTATATTCTCAGAGCATTGATAAAAGTATCTGAAATAACATCTTTTATGGTTTTAGAGATTTTATTTTACTTTAGAAGAAAAAGAAAAGTAGAAGAGAAACAGATGCATTTTTCTTTACTTGTTTATTTCTACTGAGCAAAACATACCGTAATATTAGTACAAAACTGTGTATGTCGTCTGTACATATATATTACATATATATGTATATACAAAATATATGAGAAATCATGGCAAGATTTGTACACGCTTGCGAGCGAGTAGAAATAAAGAAATCGCATGCGGTACGTGAGCGCCGCTGGCGAAACATCCCATCATGGATATAGCTTCCAAAGTCGCACGTTCTATCCGGCACGGATCACACACGGATCTGGCATGGAAAAAGAACACGATGCACACTCACTATGTCGGTGTGTAGTTGACGTGCACCACGCACATATGGAATCGATGTTGGTGATAGTAGGTTGGGAGAATATGGCACGTGAAATATCGGATTCTGGGTTTATGCGCGCCTGTTCTCGAGGCGAGCGGAGAATATCAATTTTGACGTTTCTCCGTTCATGCGCGAGAAAGGAGGGAGTGCTTCATGCGACGACGATAGAATTCCTATAAAAGTCGATATGTTCCAATTTAAGTCAATACGAGGCTGAATGCACGATAAAATCACGTGGAATACTGATCGATATCGTGCCAACACCGAGCCCGGTATTTGGGCCGTTCGATTTACATCATCTTTTGTCGCGCGAGATCTTCTGGAGATCGTGATTTTGATTTGAAACTTTGATGAGTCGAGTGGAATTTTAGAAATACATAAGAAAAAAATATGTCGGTAGACAGACGTCTCGAATGTCTGTTGGTTAAACTTTACAGCCTTGTGAAAGCAAACCTTTTAACAACAGGTTTTTCCCGAATATTTAAATTAGGTAAGTTTCTTTTGAATTCTTGCGTTTGGATATTATCCGAAAATATTAGAAAAAAGATAGACACACATCACCCCAGAGAAAATATATGATTGGGAGAGGCTCCGAAATCCCCATGAAAATATAAAAGTCAAGACGAAGCCAAAATCCTTCGTCGGCGTTCGAGCTATATAAATGAAATATAATGATATTTCTTCGATAAGAGAAAAGCGCGTATGGGGAGAAGAAAGCCGCTTTATTCAAGGTCGAAGCAAGCAACGGCGGACGATGGTCAAACGCTCGGACGGGTTCTAGAGCATAGAATCTAAGGAATCTCCCCCCAACAGTACTCCATCAAGTCTAGAGAGTGATATTGGCATAAAGCCTACCATGTGTCACTCTATACCTTTATACTTTATGAAAGATGAATTATGGCAGATGCGAAAAGGCAAAATGTTATTTTGTAGTAATCGTGCGTTTACTCTCACGCAGATTATAGTTTTAATAAAATATATATATTATATAATTCTATTATATATATTGATTAAAAAAGTTCGTTTGTTTGCTTGTTTGTTGACCGAACAGATTTTTTGATCGACCAATCGCAATAAATATGCATTTAACGTGCATTCGGGATACAAATCATAATAACTCGTGTTACAAATCAGCTATAAGCATTCTATGTTCGACAAATTTGCCATGTTTTTTCGATAGACTTATAGTTGCGAAGATAAATGCCGCCGCGCGATTGTTAAAAATCCATCGTCCGGCGACGATACAAATCTTTATGACATCGACCGATCCTTCAATTTTGAAAACTTGACAAAGTCATGGATTTTCACGACTAGTGCGATCCTTTGGATTATTATTATTATCATCGCCATCGTAATCTCTGGAAACTCCTCGCGAAAAGAGTGGCGGATATCATATTATCCACGCGCGGCGTGACCTATCCCCATCCATTATTCTTTATCTCGAGATATATAAAAGAAATATATTACTTATATCAAGATTGCTGGCCATTCCTTCTCTACGCGATTCTTTTTACTGTTCTCCTTTTCGCGTGACCAATATCGGATAATACGTACGAAGCACTTTGTCAATTCTGCTCGTCCATTCAGCATATGCGCTTCCGTGCTATTCCAGCAGCGAATACAGACAAACTATTTTATTTATAGTTCTAATAATGCCGTGACGTTTAAGTGCATCGCGACGGTAGTGTTTGTCACACACACACACACACACACATACACACAAATAAACAATCGATTATTTCTTTCTATTGACAAAAGTTTATAATATTATATTAGTGTTATAATGTACTAGATTAGAGGTTATTGTTTGTCTGAATTTCGAATAACTGAATTTTTTCAATGTTGCTTTGCGCGCGCGCGCACACACGCGCACAGACACGTGTAAAAGAAAACGGAACCGTTTTCCGGTTTTAGCTCGTCTTATTGTCGTTAATGAAGAGCATGTGGATCTAATGCATAAATCGTGTCGCAGCCATTGTGCTTCTGCCACTTGACTACTTTAATGTAAAGTTTTTTATGTCTTGTTCTCTCTCATATTGTCTTTTGTAAAAACCGGACATCCGTAACATGTTGAATCTTCACGGTGAGCGCTACTTTGAAGAATTTTTCTGTATTGACGTTACAACACCGTTTCACTGCTACTCAAACCGTACATTCTTAGTTTGCTATAACACGTTACTCTGTTTTATACATTTTTTTTTAAACATTTGCATAAACAATATGAAAAAATTAATTCGTGGAAAATTCGTGGAAAATTATTTAATCTCTGGAAATCTCAGGGAAATTTCTCGGAAAATTTTCAAGATTCAAAAGAGTCTTGTGTGAAATTATCTTCTCGCTTCGCTTGATTTTATTTTAAAAGCAATCAATTGATCGAGTTAGAATTCTTTTTCATTTCTGAATAGATAAGTGAAATATATAAATTAAACTCTCGGGAGCAGGACGCAATAAAATAAAAGTTATAGTTTTTGTTATTTTAAGTTTCCATTTCAGATCTGTATCGCATAACACAAATATGTAGATATTGTGTTATCGGTTATTCAAACCTACCTAACTCCAAGAGTTCACTTCCTGTTTAGCACGTACGAGTTCACCTGTCCCGCGTAAAACTCTCTTGCGATCACTGTGAAAGTCTTAAGTTAACTACATTTTCTCGTCTCGTCATACTTGTAGAGAATTGTAAAAACGGGAAAAAAGAAGAGAGAGAGATTACGTTGAAAAATAAGTGACTATCGTTGTTCTGGGTATTACACGTGATTATTAATTAGCTGCTGTAACTGTTTTTTTTTTTTATTTTTTTTTCAACGTGTTTCGAAAGTCAGCAGCGTGAAATGTGACACATCCGGAAATGGGAGTAGACCCGCTCGTTGCGTGCATCCGCATGTGCGTGAAGCGAGTCTGTCAAGTACGCGTGCAATTTATGCTTGTGGATTAATGCCGGAGATTGCAGTCCGCAAAGAGATTTTCCTGTAATCGTAAACACAAAATAAAACTTATCATTACCATTATAATTGAAGAGCAGTTATGCAACGAGCAGTTGATATATCAGATAAACGGGTGTGAATTAAAATTGATCAATTGTGCGCTTTAAAATGAAGCACCGTTGTTTTTAACCGGTAATTATTCAAAAACAAAAAAAAAAGAGAGATAGCGTTTCACGATTCGCTCTGCATTTCCCCTTAAGCAACGCGTCGGCGATTTATTCCAAACAAGCTGCACACACGTCTAACGCGGGTATCATAAGGCACACTTGATGTTTTCATTTTCTTACTTTTTATTGAAAATTTCTCGCAAAAAAAATAAGTGTGTAAATAATATGACTGTTATGTAATCGTACACTGTAGCTAGAGACTAACTAGAAAAATATTTAGCATCGAAAATCACACATACTTTACGGTTGCTGCAATTAATGTATTTCTCAGAGTGTGCGCTTTATATGTATAAAAAAATATATATTTTAGTTAGTATTCTATATCGATTATGATCATTATCTCAAGAGAGAATCATAATGGAAAAGAATTGCGCAGCGCGATTTTGTCTCGTGTAGTCGCGTGAAACGGAAATTGTTCACGCACGGGCAAGGACAATGCCCGAGCGCGTAGGACGAGCGAAACCCACCTGTACAGGTCCGAATCCCATGACATCGGTATTAATAATATTCAAGGTGAAATTAGCGACTAGCCATAAACTGAAGGCGAAGGGCACGTGCCCCCGAAAAGAAAGAACCGAAAAACAAGCCCGGAACACGAACGGCGCAGGTGATGACTTCGCGCCGCAGTGCGGAAAGAGAGAGAGAGAGAGACCGATCGCTTGCCCGCGGGGGTGTTAAATGAGATCCGCAGAAGAATAAGAGGTCAGTCAGGTGTAGGAATATGAATTAGAGAGAGGATCGTGGCTCGATTTGTGCGAGCACGTGCAGTCTCGAATTTTATCGCGGCCCGAACGTTACTTCGCTGCCCTCTGTGCCCCAGAGGCGGTTCAGCTGCTCATTCCACTTTGGGCAACGTCTTTTACGTATCCTCACTGCTCTCATGATCCGATGGAACTTCTTATTATTGTACGTTACCGAATACCGCTGGACGTTTGTGTAATTTATGTAACTTTTGTTTATTTTGTATCAAGTTTATTCTGGCTGTTCGAAAAGACTCGTTCTCGAAATACAATCGAATGCGTCCGTTTCATGGTACGTCACTTGTACGTACGCGTTTAAGTCGATTTGAAAATCGTCAGGTGCATGTATGTATAAATCGACTAATAGATACAGCGAAGGTGCAGCGAGTTCATAAACTACAGCCCCACCTTATCCGCTGACCTGTCGCCTGTCCAAAGACTCGGCGGAAGCGAGCGATTTGACCGCTTTTATAGAATGTTTGCTTCGACTCTCTCTCTCTCTCTCTCTCTCTCTCTCTCCTCTCTGCTCCCTTCCCTCTATTTTTCTCTCTTGCTGCGTCATGTAAATACATTCATGTGAAAACGCATCGGACGAGAGAGAGTATTGCTTGATGACAATGACAAGATCTCATAAAGCGCGTTGCTCGTGTATATAAACTTATTATACAACAATTTTTACACAATCACAAAAAAATTTGAGCAATATAATTTGTTATATTGTTTTTCAATTTCGTATTTTTAACTTTATAAAATACTTTACATGAAAAATAACCAATTAAAAACTGAAAGAATTTTAATTTCTTGTTTGTTTCCTCTTTTTACACGTAACGTGTAAAAAAAATAACATTTTATGTTTTTCTATAAGATATGCATAAGATATGCATTATACATTTGTTATGTATATAATGTATGATTTTATTATATATATAACGTATTTCTTTTTGTTTTGGCAGTATTATTTGAGGAGGCGCAGTTTTAATGTGTTGTTTCACTGCCTTTCAACAAGACGGAGATGCACATCAGCGTAAGCGGTAGGTATAATAAAATCGCGACACGTATCGTGCATGCCTACAAAAACATATTTTTCATTGCGTTCCAGGAAGTTCGCTTATTAAGGACTCGGTTCTCTTGGAGAGGCGCAATCGCCAGACGCCTCTCGAGCGTAACCGTCAAGTAAAACGTGCGACGAATGGCCGGCCCGATAAATGAGGCAATAAATTCCCTCGGATATAACCGAAAGTTACCGAGACTCTCATCGTCTGTATCTCTCAGCACAATCGATTGCGCAGAAATTTTATGAGGATACGACGCGCTCGATTCATATTCAATTTATGCAAAATTAATATATCTTCACGTATCCGCGTATATATATATACGTATATATATATATTTGAATGTCTTTATCAGAATCTGTGGTTTGTCTGCGCATACAAATTAATATCTAAATAAGCATAAAATTTTTTATACATACAAATTTTTTTATACATACAAACATAAAAGTCACAATTCTATTAATTTATTAACAAAATAAATACAATTGCGAGCATAAATAAGATGTGAAATATATTTGCATAATATATTAATTAAAGCGATTACATTATTTAAAGAAAACGATAAAATATTTGCGAACATGGACGCGTAAAATATCTTGATAATTTTACTACGAACATAGAGTTTGATGAAATAGTGTGGATACCGCATCATACGGGTGTAATAGCAGAGAATATATATTCAGAAAGCGTGATGTGCAGTCGACGTTGGTTAATTCGCTCACAAAGCTTCCATGTTCTTTCAACGCGTTCACCAGACTTAGCAGTGCTCGCTTACGCGTATTAGCATAACGTTCTTAAATAATATATCACCGAGGTGCCAGCATTAGGTGAAGTTGAGATAAGTAACTTCCTGTGCGCGCGCTGCAACTACGACACAACCGCGGCGTTAATAGCGTATGTGCCGCTTGCCGCTACGTAACCGCGTCCGATCGCATCAGAACAGAATACACACAACCGGACATAAGGCGGTGCTTGTTTTCTTCTCTTCTCCGCCGCTCGATCTCTGATTTTGAAAAGCTTTTTTCGAACCATTAAATCTCTGTCTATTGAAAAAGAGTGAAATTATTGCACTTTGATTATAAAAGTATTTTAATTAAAAAAAAAAAAAAAGATTAAAATGCGCATTGTAAAGCAAGGACTTTTAATTAAAGAACGACGTCCTGTCATTGTGTATAATCTGCGGCAATCTTTCTGATAACTTGATACTGTGTAAAAACTTGGGCCGCTCTTTGCGAAAAAAAAAAAATAGACTACA
Organism: Pseudomyrmex concolor; assembly: GCA_014839585.1. Lineage (NCBI taxonomy): Eukaryota > Metazoa > Arthropoda > Insecta > Hymenoptera > Formicidae > Pseudomyrmex > Pseudomyrmex concolor. Next base: position 10,080 of record QVOB01014640.1, read on the forward strand.
CCTAATTCAACTTCTATACATAAGTTATCAAATTTTATATTCCATATTTCATCCATATAATATACGGTCTTGTTAGTTTGACTGTCTGCCGGGTAATCAGATCTGACCGATCAACCTGCGGATTCTTTGGATGACGTGCCATAAACATGAGATTCATGTTCCGAGTATTATGATGGCTGCGGTGGACCTCTTTCCTGTCACGTTCCACCTCGGCGTTCCCATCGGAATATCAGTTTTATGACGACGGGAAGAAGAATATCGTATGTCAGCCCAAATATCCAAACCGATATCTTATTTTTGTCATCCGAATATCACACACGGTTTTGTAAAAAAAAAAAAACCGATTCAGTCATCCGGATTTAAAATATTTCAATTTAGATTTAGAAACATATTTGTTTTTTAATTTAATATTTTACAGTTTGCAACGCGATGTGATTATTTTGAACGTTTGTTTAAAACATTGTGGAAACTTTGCAGTTTCATTAAAGCCTACCGGGAGTTGTATGTCATCGTACTGTGTATCACAACATGTCTAAACTTTCTTCTTTCCGCGAAGACGGCAAATTTAACTTTGCTTTTCAATTCGACTCGCGCGATTCGATCGCTACTGGTCCGACTTATGATAAAGCAACATCTGAAACGCTCATCCATTTGCATTCGCAGGCCGGCACTTCCGCGTGGCTTTCACTTTTTGCAACAAGCAAAGTGCGTGCATGTGTGTGTATATATGTGTGTTTGTAGCAAAGCAAGCAAGTTGTCGTAATGGCACCTGGAACAACAATGCCCTCGGTTTAGCGCCATAGAGTTGTTCTGGGCGCGAGGATATCTGCATGCGTTAGATACAGTGAGAACTACCTAACTTAAGAGGTGGATGAGAGAGGATCGGTTTCGATGTTATCGGACTGCCGCCACCCGTGGCTTCTTTTCCGCTCTAACCACGATCAGGCTTAAACTCGCCTTTCGCTTTACTTCTGGTGCAATATGTTTTTCGTGATCGCCGTCTGAATCGACACGGCTCGATTGTTAGACAAACAATTAAACAGACATTTTGAAAAAAAAGATACGCATTTGTAAATTATTACAACAAAACAATTTAACGACAATTTATGATGTATCGTCGACGTTTGAGGATTCTCATTCTACAGCCATGATAAATTATAATCTAATATTATCAGAATCTACTTTCCCAAAATGCCGTAAATCATTATTTACGATAACGCGTAGATCGATAGAAATCGCGAATGACTTCTTCTATCGTTCTATATACAGAAAATTATAATGATATATGAAATGAGACACATGTGTAGTACATTTCTATAGTGAGAATAGAACTTGTAACAATTGTGTGCGATAAGGATTTCAGATACTTAGTAATCTTGAAGAACAAAAACGAGTTTTCAACGTATTTTACCAATCTGTGATGTCAACTGGCTTATCTCTGACAGCTGTCATTTAAGTATTACTTGCGTTTGTAACACTCATTCTCACTGTCCGCCAACGCATAGCATTTAATAAGGTAGTTACGCTTCGTTAAACTTTTGCGCGCAATTACTTACAATTACTACCGTAGATAAGTTAGTGTACGTGTGCATATGTTATATCTATACGTACATTAAAAACTGCTGAATTATAGAATTACGTTCCGTATGCGCAGCAAACACACATACTATAGCGAATACTCCCGCAAGATTTTCTAAGATGATCCGTATAATACTGACATTTATAACAGTGCGTATCTACCCCTTAGCTGTGTAACTACTGCAAGTTCTTATCGTACTACGAATGTATAATAAGCGGCAAGACGGCGTCAAGCCACACAAGGTGTGCGGTTTACGTGTTTGATCTATGATCTTCCGGCGATCTTATCGGGCGCTTGGACGTAAAGAATAGAGAATGCCAAACGAAACTGTTGGACTACTTCAGAACCAACTGAATTCAGTCGGTTAGAACGTCTTTTTATCTGAACGTCGCGAAATTTTAATAAAATCTAAAAATAAGCGAGTGATTACACAAATTACTCGAACTCGCCCGTAAAGGATTTCCCCGTCCAAAGATAGTTTTTTGAAGTTAGTGTAACATATATTAATTATTAAAAATATAAAACAGTCGTGTTTTTTTTTTCGATATAAAAATGGAATTCTTTAAAACAAAAACCATTTCGATACAATCGATGTTACGCGAACTCGCGCGCTCTCGTTTGTTTTCTTTCAAACGCGCAACACGAAAAGATAATCTCAATGCAGATTTAGAGTCTAATTATAGGTAAATTTTGAGTCTCGATTTCTCTGGTTTTCTTCATATGTTATTTTTTCGGACATTATAATTTACCGTTCTACGTAAGCTAGCTTCATGACGAATGGACTCGTTAAACATATAGGCCCGGTTCTATATTTAACTAATCAAGGACGAAATAAAGTCTAGCTGAGCTAGGTTTATTGATTCGAGTAAATTTATTAAGTTAATAACGATTGTGTGTTTGCTTAAGATGCGCGGTCCGCGATTAATCAGATTTTAGAAACATCGTTTATAGGATGTCATAACACAGCGTTCTTGACAGATTAATGGTCGCACTAACTGTTCCTTTCATACACTGAAAAAAAGTAAAAAAAAATGTTTCGTTAAGATAACCAAACTTTGGTAATCTCAACCAAAACTCTGGTTCCCACAACACTTTATTTGGTTCGATTTACCAAAGTTTGGTTATCTCAACAAAACTTTTTTTTTCAGTGTATCTCACGCGGACCACATATTGCTGTGAATTCATTTGTGTGTGAACTTGGCACTCGATTTGTAATAATAATGAATTTGTTACAAATTGTTTATTAGTAGTTTTGAATCGAAGATTTATGTAAAATATATTGATCGCAAATGAAACAAGTAACGTTGTCGCAATAATAAATAACAAATAAAAATAAAAAATTGTTATAATTTGTTATTTAAACATTATAATTTTAGAAGATATAATTTTATAGCGCGCGCGGAAAGAACTGATGTGCAGTGATTAAAGTACAAAATAAGTTTTTGTCTGTGCCGGCGTCATATATAACTACAGATCCGCTTCATATAACCATATGTTGCAGACCGTAAAATTGCTGCTGCTAATCGCAATGTTGCTGTCAAAACCGATCAAACGTTCTTATTTTTATTTTATTTTAATGTTTCTAATCGCAACCTGTCTGTCTGATTGATTTGCAATTTATATAATGTTCTCTTCTTTCTCACGACTGCCTTAATAACTCTAATTTTACGCTGTCACAATCGAGAAAAGTAAAATTGCTGCTCTATTAATCGTCAGGCAATTCATCACAAAAATTGTTCTTATTATTATGCATTTCTTTTCACTTGTAAAAGTTTGAACATTTAAACACAATCTGGTAAATTAAAAGTTTTTAAAATATTTATTCAAATATAATCAACTCGATGTTCTTTTATTATGTAATACAAAGTAGGTTTTATCTTTTATTATATTATATTATGTGAGTGCAATATACATTTCATTTAACAAAAAATTAATCTAGTTCGAATATCTTCGGTTAAAATTTGATATTATTAGAGTAATTACATTTTGTAAAATTTGTGCAAAACATCAAATGCGCACTTCTACAGTTTGACAAAATTAGCGTTTAATGTTACCGCGATAATAAAGATAGATTTTAGAAATTCCAACACGCGTTGCCGGTCGCGAAATACAAAATACCCCGACGTCGCACGCGCCTGCAACAATGCACACGTTTCTCCTAAAATATCTCGCACGCGTTCACGTACTTCTGTCAGGGTGCAGGGAAAGCGTCAAGTCCGGAAGAAACCGTACACATGAGGACCGGTCAAGCGTAGGGTCAAAAGTGCACGAGGGTGGCCGGTGCTGGGTCGTCGTACGTACGAGTGAAAAAGTGAGTGAGCTCGGAGAGATAGCAAAGTCGCAAGGAAAAGAAAGGCGGCACGAAAAGTGGACGCGGCGGACGTGGAGAAGAGAAAGAGGAGGGGCATCTGCCTTCTTACAATTAAACGAAGCCTCAGAAGCCTTCGAAAGCGAGCGGCCGTCGAGCAGTCAACAGCTGCGCATCTGAATACTAATTTGAAATGTTTACACACCCGCGTGCGCTTAACGTGCGCTTCACTCGGCGCTTTACTCACACACCCATCTATTCTAAGCATCGACACGGAAAATGGATGAAGCATGAACTGCTATTTTAGATAAGAGGATGGCGAAGATTAGCGGTAAGAGAGAAGAGTACGTGCATTTTGTGGCCATTTTATTTCGATTTGAATTCATTCGGCTCATGCATGTATGTATGTAGCGCGTCATTGATTCGCGGAATAGGCGCGAGGCTCGGGAGCAAGCGGTTTCTCGCAAAATTGCACATTTTAATTACAATTATTTCAAAAACTAAGCGGTCTATAAGTTTTTAATTATAAAAACAATATAAAGAAGGGCAAGAAACCGTCCCGCTTGCCCTCCGATCCTCGCGCCTATTCCGCGAATCAATGACGCGCTGTGTACGTATGTACGTACGTGCGGTAGTATGTAACGCTGTTGCGATAATGTAATGCAACTGTTGCAAATAAATACGATCTCACAATCTAAAGAACAGTATATTGAAAAGTGACACTGAACTGCATGTATATATAAGTACGCTTCTGCACTATCTCTCCTTAACTGCTAATCTCACTTTTCGCTCACAGAAAAAGATTGTTCATTAAAGAGAAAAAGCAATGAAGAGACTTTTACGCATTTGCCCTCGCTCTGACTATCTTGCAAACGATTGAGCTTTACGAAGCAAATATTATATGCACACATGGATCGAAATGTGCGTTCTCAATTGAGGTCTGATCGAAGCGCATTTTTAATTCCCAAAACGTATCTGAAATCTCGTGAATCCTCTCGTCTGCTCGCTCATTTCCATACTGATTTGCCGATAGTCGCGGACGTTTAATATGAAAACGAGCGGTTAAATATTTATGAAAATGTAGCCATTATTTTGATAAGAGAACTTCGAAGTGATACCCGGTACCCTTTCCGAAACCCGTTTTAGAGTAGCAAGGGTGCTCAAGAGAGTGCGAATATAAACGCGTCCACGCCTGTCCCCCAGGGCCCGGGCTAAGATCCGACTCCTGTTTCAATATTGGGGTAAGTGTAGAGGGGCCGAGAGTGAGCGGATGGATGAAATATGTTTGGGAGCGTCTCACTTATAGCGGTGATACACATATAGATATATAAATATGTGTGTTTGTGTGTATGTGTGTGTGTGTATATATAATATACTAAGGATTTGTGATTAGCAAATGTGATTTCGTTTTTAGTGATTTCTGTCTGATTATTATTATCTTCAGATTTAGCCTTGATGCTTGCACATATGACATTATAAAAAACAGTTTTTGATAAATAAATTGTATATTTATATGTAAGTATGTAACATATATTTATACAGTCAGTAATATATATTATATGATAATTATTATATAATATTTTTCTATATTTTTTCTATACAGTAAGTTTTTCCTACAATATATCGATCACTGTAGCACGTGACAAATTTTTCATTTTTCAGATTCTTTACGGAATAACATTCATAAAGAGAGATTAAATACCGAGCAAGGCGAGATTTTGCGCAGAAAAGGGGTACTGAAGATCGACTTAAAAAAAAATTACGTGCATTTTCATAAATTTCCAACAGCTTAATATTTTATGCATGCAGGATCGTGGATTTGTCTCGGTAAGCTGAGAATGTCCACGTGCGAGAAGGTCCGTTATATGTATAGAGCAGCTCTCTGCATAGGATTGTGCGGGAGAGGAAAGGGGAGAGGGAGAAAGGAGAGAGGAAAGGGCACCCCTTTTTGAACTGCCCTTCTGCTAAAGCTGTCCCTGTTCTGCCTCCCAGCCACCGTAGCACCCGTCAGTAAAATAGAACTGGCACGCGTAGGGTAGCGGGCACGTGTACGCGAAGGGTGAGCCCACCCTTGCGTTCAGGAATCGCGTGCAAGGTGCCTTTACGATTATTGTGCAGCGCGACACATTCGCCACGGCATTTTATTAAAACCTATCTCGAAGTTCTCGGATGCGTTCTCGCGATTTCGCCGAAATTCCAACATTCTACGCGCGATATGACGCTAAATTTGTAGCCCGATACGTGAGCGGAGACTTAATTAAGAGAATCTTTAAGAAGTTGAAGGAAATAACTGTAGTTACGAATAATTTGCAGGAATAATTAAGCGAAAAGTAATGGGTATTCTTAGCACGTTTAACTACATTAGTTTCATCATTAGCGTTTCTGTCTTCTGCATAACTTTACTCATTGCAATGTTAAACAACAGACTATAAATTTTGTTACAGTATGCGTTATTATATAAAAAATTAAAACTAAAAATATATAATTATATATAATCAATCGTATATATTTTCTGTAATATTTTATAAGTTACAACTGAATTATATAGAGCTTTCTGTGCATGTTGTGGAAAGCATCGTAAACCAAAACACTCGCCGCGCAGCGTTCAACCAATCCACTTTAACTCGATCTTTCTTTCTATCCATATGAGCCTTTGATGGCTCAGTGAAGTGCGGCATCTTTTTATCGTGGGCGTTATCGGTGATTGAAACGATACTGTCTATCGATGCTTTTTGCGAGATGTGCGCTTTGACGTGCCTCTCTACACAGTGTGTATCTGCCTCATGAACGCGGCACAGATTTTGAAACGAGCATCGAATATACAAAATATACAGAATTTTTCTGTCAAAAAATTCGGCGCTTGAACACGTGTCGAGCAAACGTTTGATACTTCATCATGTTGCAAACGCGAAATAGAAATTTCAGATATAGCAATTATAATATATAAATGTTATAATACATGTATAAAATACATGTAAAAAAAAGTGAACACCCGGTACGTACT